>VYZW01046076.1:67193-130320 GCA_013401315.1 Balaeniceps rex
ATCTCAAGCTGATAGTTCTCTTCCAGTGGATGAGCACTGGAAACAATAGATGTTGCAGTAAAGAATGATGCCCCACTTCATTCAGTTTTAGGTGGTATTCAGCTCCATAAAAACGAAGGAATTGGTCCCACCCAGTTGTTTAATAGTAAAGTATCTTGAAAGTCATTGTCATTCTACTTACAAGCTCCACTGCTTTGGAGTATTGCACCATTTCTTTTTGCAGCATCTTTCCTGCTTTAGCCAATAGCAAACAGCAGATAATGCTAGGGGTAGTGCTGAATTTTAATTACTTTCTTGGTCAGTGATGATTTGCTGGTGTTGCCAAATAGTCGTAGCAGGGTTAGATTGCACAGCGGGGTCCACATATCACAGAGATGAAAGTCTGAAAGAAATCTTCAAATTGTTTTGTCTCTTGCCTGCTGGCTTGGAATTTTGTTACCTCTTCTTTTGAATAGGTTCAGCTAGGTTTGAAATCAGTCTTCTCCTATTCAGGTCACATTCATCTTTTCTGTAAAAAAGACCACTGGGATATATTGAAAAATTTATGTGGTTTAACTAGGATTAACCTGAATAAACCTTTTTTTCCTCATCGTGATTTACCACTGAGATTTTACCTGACCATTCTATCATGTAAATTATGATGAATGCTTCTGCACAGCCTTGTGTTTAATTCATTAACATGGTTTGACTGTAACTGCTGTCTATAACCTAGAGTACCTGTCCAGCACTGAAGACTCAAGGGACGTGATGGACAGAAATCTTTGCAAATGCCTTGACAGCAAATACAGAGCTTTGGTATCCTCCTTAGAAATAGAAACAATCTTTCTTTTGGCAACTATATTGTGATTTGTTATCATTTATATAAACAAATAATAGATTCCAGCTAGAATTTTTTCTTTAATGTAATTTTGTTTGTTGTTCAAAATGTCTGTATCATACAAAGGGCTGCCTTTGTTAGTAGAAAAAGGCCCATTCTAAGGTCTTTCTATGCTAAGCAACTTTTGATGCAATTTTTCCTAGGTAAACCCAAATGAAACTTGGGGAGTAGGGTGATTTCAGTCTATCACTTCAGCCCAAAATTCTGAAAATTTTGATCTTTTTCCTCATTTTAACTTGAGCAGATTAAAATGAAATTATGAAACTGCTCCAGAATTTAACTCTCTTTGTCCAGCTGTATCATCCGTGGCTCATTGTCCTGGTTTCAGCTGGGATAGAGTTAATTTTCATCCTAGTAGCTGGTATAGTGCTGTGTTTTGGATTTAGGATGAGAATAATGTCGATAACACACTGATGTTTTAGTTGTTGCTAAGTAGTGCTTACACTAAGTCAAGGACTTTTCAGCTTCTCATGCTCTACCAACCGAGAAACCTGGAGATGCACAAGAAGCTGGGAGGGGGCACAGCCAGGACAGCTGACCCAAACTGACCAAAGGGATATTCCATACCATATGACATCATGTTCAGTATATAAGCTGGGGGAAAGCTGGCCGGGGGGCCACTGTTCGGGAACTGGCTGGGCATCATTTGGTGGTGAGCAATTGCATTGTGCATCACTTACTTTGTATATTCTTGTATCATTATTGTTTTCCCTTCCTTTTCTGGCCTATTAAACTGTCTTTAACTCAACCCATGAATCGTACTTCCCCTCCGTCCCCTGATTCTCTCCCCCATCCCACTGGGGGCAGGGAGCAAGCGAGCAGCTGTGTGGTGTTTAGCTGCCTGCCGGGTTAAACCATGACACTCATGTATTAGAACAGCCATGATTCCCTGTTTTTGAATTCTAATACAATATACATTTGCAAATGGTTTTATCAGTTTAATCAACTGAAGCAAAATCTAAGATTATGATCTTGTAGTAAGCAGAGACACCCCAGACTTCTCCTTATAGCCATTGGGAATTGATATGTGGATGCTAAAGGAAGGAATCATGGCCATCATGAGTATGAAAGGACAGTACTAATCCTTCTGTTTCTTGGTAAGTTAGAGGGTGAAAGGGTGAGAGCTGGTATTATAGCCAATATGAAAATGTTTTCATTGTCCTGCCTCCCTGCTTGCCACATTCAGAGGTAAAGACTTTCTCATTGTGAATAAGGTCCCTGAGTCCAATCAAAGAGTATTAGCAATTGAAATGGGAATCAATGATCAATACCCAGTTGCATACTTGGATCTGTAACATGCACATTTTAGTTATTCAAGCACTTGGGAACACTTTACAGCATTACTCACAACAGTCCCTGCAGTCATGCTGTCCATTTGGAAGTGTTTCCAGGGTAACATATTTTTAAACTGAACTGCTAGGTCAGAAGAGTTAGGGAATTGCTGTTTTAAACAACAAAACAAAAAATTTAATGGTGAAGGAAATATGGCACTTTGAAAATGTGAAAATAAACATTCTCCAGACTCTGGATATGAAGTTGTTGAGAGCAGTCTATGTAAGCAGCTTTGTCACTGGAGAAGAAGTAAAGCCTAATAATTTTTAATAGGCCTATAAATCTCTCTTATGATATGCAGCTACTGTAAATACTTCTTCCCTATTTTTCCAAGCATTTATGCAGTGTTGTTAAGTGTTGTTAAAGAGACATGATTGCCAGAGCTAATCCTTTCCCTCTGAAGGAGTCGCCAGCTTACTGGGGGGTGGCTAGAGGGAGTGGAGAGTGGACAGGGCAGGGGAAGAAAAGTAAACAAATGGAAGTAGCTGATGGATATTTTTATGAAACCTGTATGTAGTCATGTAGTTATATATGCTAGTTTGTGACTCCACATGAAGAACTGCGAGAGCTGAGGACAGAAGGGACAGATTCAGGGAAGTGGTCGAGTCACCATCCCTGGAGGTATTTAAAAGACGGGTAGACGAGGTGCTTAGGGACATGGTTTAGTAGTGGACAGGTACGGTTGGACTCGATGATCTTAAAGGTCTTTTCCAACCAAATGATTCTATGATTCTATGTGCCATCAGATCTCAGCTGATTTCTAGAGGGATTCTGAAACCAGTGGTTCCCTGAGCAGACCCAGCCCTTACCTCCTAAAATGTTTAACAAAGCCAAGTAATGAACGAGAGAGCTGGGCACAGATGAAAAAGCCCATTCTGATTCCTCCAGCTGTCAGGTGGTCCCACAAGTAGAAGGTAGTTGTTTGTGGAAAAACAATGTGGCTGTGCTAGCACTGCTCCAAAGGGATGGAGAGGTGCTGAGGCTGGAGGGCTGTGCTGAGCCCTGGCAAGACCATGGCATCCTTCCTGTGCAAGGGTGGAGAAGAGAGGTCAATAATGTGGTAATGTGGTGCTTGGGAACTGGTGTGACAGGGGTTTATAGTGATGCAGTTGCTGTAAAAATGAGATTTAGTAGGAGATGCAAATGGAGACAATGGATTAAATAGATTGGTAAACCCAGAATAAGTTTTTTATATGCAACCTGATCCTGAGAAGGAATCTGATTAGATTAGTCTAAAGGTGCAACACAAGGATAATGTTCCTTCCACCCATTCCCCTTCTGCTACTTAACATGAGGCCAGCTTAGCTAGTCAGTGCTGAATTTTGCAGGAATACATGCTGAGCCTGTGACAGAAATGCCGCTAAACACAAGGCTAAGTGCAGAATCTGTTCTTTCCTTCCTTAGAGATCAAATAGGTCTAATGTTATGGGAACTGGGGATTCCTAGTTTCCATATTGGAAACTAGGATCAGGTCCCATATCGCTACTCCTTATTGTGTGCTGTCCTGTTGGGCTGTCTTTGCCTGTACAAAGGGTTCACGTATTTTGCAGATGTGTTAACTTTCTTGTGATGCTGCTTTTCTGTGGTGTGGAGTGAGGGATGTGAAAATGAGGATTTCTGGGGAAGTCCCAGGGAACTGGAAGCACAGCCACCTGCAAGTCCTGCAGGCTATGTGCTACTGGAATGGAATGGAGAAAGCCTATGTGGCTGCTCATCATTCATATTGTGGCCACATCCAGCCCTGGCTTAGACAAATTCCTACGTTACCCAAGTTGTACGATCCCTATTTAACAGGACTTGAGTTTCAGAAAACTCTGGAACTAAAAGAATGAAGTATATAACAAATTTGTAGCAGAGTGCTGTACTGGGGGACTTACTGTAAATGCCTCATAGCTTTGGGGGGATTCTGGGTCCAGAACAAAATTGTTGACTTCCTTATAATGAGAAAATTTAAAGCCTAGTTCTCTACTGTGGTTCCCCTTTCAGGCTCAGATTGGTGGATATAATAATCTTGATCCACTAAAGACATGAGTTGCATAAAATATGACAACCCTCAGCCCTGGCAAGATGCGTTGTCTCCCAGGGATGTATGTTCTGAATATTTTCAGGTAGTGATCAAATGGATATACCTGCCATAAGTGAGTAACTTTTCTTTATGCCTGCAGAAAGAGTTAGTGCATGTTTCAGTGCCTGGACTACTCTGGTGCTATTTATATTTCAAGGTCTTTGGAGTAGGATAGAAAACAAGGAACAGGACAGTTTAAAGAATGAATTCCTACTTTGGGTTTTTCTTTTTTAAAAAAATACTTCTGTAAAAATGGTAAACCAGGCCATACAGACCCGAGTAGGAATCCTATTCCCTGGAATTATTTTTATTACATTTTAAATGTGAGACTATGAAAAAATAATTTACTCAAGATGCCATATTGCTTTGTACACAGCATATATAAGGAGTAAGTTCAACCACTGTTCAAATATTGCTGTCCCTTGTGTGAAGTACAAAAGCGAACCAGAAAATTTGACAACGCGTATAATGTGGTTTGAGACAGATTTTGAAAGAATAGTATTGGGCACTGATATACATCTGGAGTTGTATACTGAGGTACTGCCTTGGAAAAAATGCTTGATGGATGTACAAGGCCTTGGCACCATTTTACATGTGAGAGTCTCAGTGAAGGCCCTTGGCATTGGGGTGAATTTCACTCTCATGCTTGGGGGCTTAGCAACGCCTGTTTGTAGAAGAGAGAACAGCCATTATTTTAATGCTCATTTGAAAGAGATTCTGAACTGAAGACTAAGAATATCTATCATTTTCTGAGTACCTGTAAACCATCTCATGATTTACACTAAGATAAAGTTGTAGAGTAGCACTGCATTCTGCCGTGCGTGTGACTTTCTGGTAGCGTGGCTGCCAAACCAGTTAATCAGATCTACTGGACAAGACCCAGCTGTGAAAGGTGAAGATTTGCTCTATTTTTTTTCTAAACACGCTTTAAGCTTTTCTTGCCAGACACATTTTGTAGAGAGTTCTGTGTATTGATGATGATGGTGGTGTTGCATATGAACTGTGCAGACCCACATTGGAGAAAAATGACATCAGCTGTACAAACATAGTTTTATATGCTTTCCAGCCAACACATAATGCTGGTTTTGGAATGAAACACAAGTAATGCAGGGCAGGCCCCGGGTATCTGAAATGTTAACAGATTGTTTTTCAGACAATAAATGATCTAAGGTGAAGCCTGGGTAAGCATATAAAAATAATAATAAATTCTTCAAGATTTTTTTTCTTGGTGAAAAATACAGTAAGATTCCACTTCTTTATACTTGTATTACTTTGTAAAGAAATTAGTCCACACTAATGCTCTCCATATCCTGACATGTTACAGCAATTTGAAACAAACGATGTAAATTATTTTATTTTTGAATGCAGAAGTGAAACTCTGGCCCTATCCTAAGGCAGTGACATTTTTGCACCTGAGAGCCTTGTATTTTCTGAAGGCTGCATTGCTGACAATCTGGAGTTAAATGTTGTAACTTGAACTGCAGTTTTTAAGGACTTATCCTACATGGGCTTTAAAATTCATACCCAGAATTAGAAAAGTTGTATAATAAGTACAGCTTCGCAAAAAAGATAACGAAACTCTAAATAGGAAAAAAATTTAAATCTTCAATTCTCCTTAAAACATATTTAGTCTTCCACATTTTTGTTAGTCACTCAACTCTACTTAATACTCTGCCAAGATTATTTCTCTTTTATTTAGAGTTTGAATTTTATATTATGCTCAGTTGTTCTCTGCTGTAGTTTTGGTTGGCCTTTGGGGTACAGTAAAAACATTGCGTCTGTCTGCTGAAAAACTAGCTGCATCTGCATTTCATTTGCCAAGACACGTGCTTTCGTAAATTAAATAACTGAGTTTTCTGGTGCAAAGGGAAAGGAATCTGAACGCAGACATACGAGGAAAATCTGAATCAAGTAGGAAATAGTTCCCTTGTTTAGTTTTCACATGCAGCAGTTTTCTGGCTGTTTTAGCTGAGCGAGCTCTGCCACCCGCCTGCAGATGCAGGCAGGGGGAGCTTAAGGATCACAATCCAGTTCTGCTTGTTGCATCACTTCACTTCCAGAGTGTTGCATTAGGTGGAATCTGGGGCTGCTGCTGTTATCAGTGAGTCACACGAGTAGTTATTAGGTACAGCTGTGACCCAGTTCCTCCTAGTTTCATTGCTTATATTTCTCTAAAAGCTATAAGGAGTGGAAAAAAAAGAGAACCCAATCCTGCAAGCACACTGGAGGTCAGCGGGGATGGTGCCATTGGGGTATGACTTTCTGGTTGATCACAGGCTGGAAGCAGGCAGCGTTTCAGCTCTCCACATGGTGTGCATCCAGCCCATACGCTGAAGTCGCAACATCACGTGGGTGTTTGTGCTGTACCCCGTGCGCTTGGTAGGAAGAGCAGCTTCCTTCTACTCTTCACTACACAGTAGCTGGGTGAAAGCAGTGCCATGAGATGGCTGTGAGGAGACCCTGCCGCAGCCAGCAAAGCAGCTGCTTGCCACCATCCACAGGCATTAGTCAAAGCAGGAGGGACCCCCTCGCACTCAATTGGGGGAGCATGTGTGTTGAAGTCTTTGGTTGGAGACTCTTCTGTTTTGGCTTTTGTCTGATTTTTCTCATGGTTTGGTAAAGTACAGTTATGGGTTGAGAATACCTGCTTTTTTCCCTTAAAACAGTTGATAACTGTGCTGTTTTATAACATCAACTACCTACACATCTGCCACTTTCAGCCCAAACACAGGCACCTCTCATGTTTCAAACAAATGCATTTGTGGTGTACACATGGAGCACGAGGCTTTCTCTGGATTTCATTCTGCCAAGCTGTGTTTGTAAGAGAGAGTGAGCACAAACAGAGGGGAGTTGGGCTAGCCAGAGACACAGTGACAGAGCAAGCATGGGGAGCATGGACCTCAGGAAAGGAACGCCTGGGCGAGGAACTGTGGGAGTGCCATGGGGAAGGCAATGGGCTTCAGAGGAGGGAACAGGGCATCTGTTGCCTCCATAGCTAAACAGCAGTTAATTATGGAAGTATTTGGCATCGTCACAGCTCCTCTTCCAAATGGAAGCAATCTCTCAATTTCTTTTTCCCCAGTGGCCTAAAAGGCATAATGCAAGCTAAACCTGTTTCAGGCACTTTGGCTAAGATCACGATCGCCAGGCTTCTTTATTATAATAATTTATGCTGCAATGTAATTCCTAAAGTAACAGTAATAATAATTCAGATGGTGACAGACTCTTAATTAAAATCACTATAGAAGACTTCGGCTTTTAGCTGCTTCACTCTTCCTACTATCAATACATATTGGAGTGCAACAGTTTGCTAAGATAAAGTTAAAACAGCCTGGCGACACTATGAGAGCTGAACACACCCTGGATCTCTCCAGGTACGTGCATAGAGCTAACTAGGAAAGCAGTAAGCATTTCTATCAAGTTTTTGTCTTGATTTACTGATTTTAACGACATTTTTAAAGCATGGGAACAGCTAAATAACCAACAAAAATTCACAGTAAGCAACTGTCAGATTAACCTCTAGACCAGTACTGAAAATAACAAAGGAATATTGAGCAGAAGGGGAAACTGGCAAGTGTGAAAAACTTTGAGAGGGACTGCAGTTGACTCTTAGCCAAAGTCATAATAGAGTTACCAACACAGTTCAACTCTAGACTTTCTTCTGGAAGGGGTGTAAACTCCCACTCTTAATTGGAAGCAGCTTCCCAATTGGAGGGTGGGATAGGAAGGAAACCAGCTTCTGTAAACAGTTACCCACCATTTCCTACTGTAGAGCATTTTGTTCCTTTCTAGGACACAGTAAGAAAATGGACAAAATGGACCATTAGCTTGACTTGCATGGCAATTCCTATTTGCCCTGTGTAAATCAGGAATTGAACCAGTCATGTGAACAATTTCAGTCCACTGATGAAGCAAGTTCTTTGTTGCTTTATTTTACTCTGAAATTCATTTCAGACACAAGTAGACTGATAAACAGATTATGATGAATAACTGAGTTAATCCAAGAAAGCTCTCGGGCTACCTCTGTCACAGTTGGTGTAAAAACAAAAGCATGCCAAACTCTTCCTATGTCGGGGTGGATTATCTAATTGTTGTCAACCTTCTGAGACATGTTTGCTTAGGTCTGCTAGATGGGATTTCTTGTGGGAAAGTCACTTTCATTAACTTCTTAGACTGAGACTTGAAGCAATGTAGCACAAAGTGTGTTATATAAGAACATCCACCTTTAGTAGGAATCACTTATTAAACTGATGGAAATACTGAATAAGAGTTGTTTTGTCAAGCATGTAAAAATACAGACTTTGTTACAATCCGAGTGTGCGCATTAACTTAGATGAAAGATGTCCCTTGTAGCCTTGTCTTCAATTCATGATGACAATATTCTCATATTAAAAAAAAATGCTTATTTGCTGCTTTCTAGGTTAGTCAACCAAGGTCAAAATAAAAGTTAAACAAGTTGGGAGGGAAGGATCTTTCCATCCCTGTATTTTCCCTTCTTTAAGAAGAGTTTCAATATACACTTTTAATAGGAAACTTGAAGAGCAGAATCGCTTCTGGTGCTAGAGATCTGTCAGTGATCTTAGTAATTACCATGTCTGAGGTCTTCTCCACCCAGGAAGAATTTTGTCCATCACTCTGGCATCAGGCACGTGTTGTTCATTAATAATAGCAAAGATAACGGGAAGATGTAAATAAGTAATGTTCCTCGATCTTCAAAGACATCAAGAGCATCTCTCCACCTCTCTTATATGTAAGTCTGCATTTATACATGTAATTTAAGTCCCCCTGGGATTCAGAAAAAACACATGTTAAAGTACCATTTTCTGTGAAATGAGCATTCCAATTTTTAAAAAAACTCTACTGCAGTAAGAATGAGGATGATGCTATATGCAGTTCAGATTCTAATACCTTTGCATCCTTCATGGTACTTAATGTGTTTTCCTCAGATACCTGTGTTATAACAGAGAAGTAAGTCTAGCTGTGTAAGGCCTTTTTTGTAATTTAGGCTGGTATAAAGTGTTTCTAGGTAACATAGCTCACTGATATGCAAACAGGCAAAATTCTTTCTCAAGCTGACATCAAAGCTAACACTAGATCAAAAATGTTTAATGAAAAAACTAATGGGTAAGCTATTAAAAATGCAACAAAGTGGTCAGTGTCTGGCAAAGTTAAAGGATAGATAATAACATTCATATGCTAATGTGAAGCTGTTTACTTGAGGGAAATATAAACCTATCAAATTGTCTGAAGTTGCTATTAAAGTTCATGAATTCTTTTCGAAGATGAGAGACATTCTTATTTGAATGTAGATAAATATTCATGGGAGGACTTCTTTTGGGAGGAGAAATTTGCTATTAATGACATTATATCTGTTCAAGATATAACAGGCTGCTGCTTGTATATTGCAATAAAGGTGGTTTGCATCATGTGAAAAAGTGAATATTCACAGGTGTTTCTAAAGGCTCTGTACACCATCACCTAAACAAAGACATATGTCTTGGTTTTTTGTTGTGGGTTTGTTGTTTTGGTTTTTTTTTTAAAAAATAAATAAAATCATGGGTGTTCTACTGTTCTTTTGTCTCTTTTTTGAGGTTAAGACTAAAGTTTGGGTTTTTTTACCTCCAATCTGCATGGATTTCATCTCTGTTTCTTGAAGGAAAAGGAAAGTTTTCACTAAGATACATTTGTCTAATACCTCAAGACTTATGGGAAAAATCGGGGGGGGGGGGGTAGGAAAAATGCATTGAAAGCTTATGTCCAGATCAAGTCAATGATAACTCATGTGAGGGGAGTAACAAGAAAAAGGGAACACATGAACATATGGATCTTGTAGAGAGAACTTCTGTTTGACTGATCTTAATTGTTGGTGGTTTTTTCATAGATTTTTTTACATTATGTTTTTAATAGATTTCTCAAATAAACCTGGTTTTGTTCTTTATGTACAAAGTACCTGTATAGTTATTTAAATGTACAGTTGATAGCTACTGACTTAGCACTGCACAATATTCCAATTGATCAGGTGATTTGGTGTACAGTCAGGCCAGTGCAACCGGCCTTCCTATGAAATTTTTGCCTTGAGTTTGATCCCTTGTGTGATTTCTCTGGTGGTTAAGGAGTAGAGTTCATCCCTGAAACATGTTCTTTGAGAGGTTTTTTAGAAGAGCTTACTATTTTTATTACTGATTTTCATGAACTTCTAGGATTGTAACATGTTTCAGGTCTCTAGTACTATAAAATATCTGTGAAATTGGTCAATAAATTAAAAAACTTTTTAAGAGATTGGTTGACATACACAGAGTGATGGCTTAAGCTTTGATTACTTAGGGAAAACTAGCACTGTGCAACGTTGTTAAAACAGGTGCTTTAAGAACTGCCAGACCCTTAGATCATGACAAATATTGGTTAATGAGGGATCAATGAGTGGGTGTTTTAGTGAATTAGTATCAAAATTAATGTTATTCAGCATTTTTACAGATAATCTTGAAGTAAATATAAAATCACCAATGATAAAATATGCAGATGACCCAAGATTGAGGTACGTATCAAGGACAGAGCACTTGCTGATGCTTCTCACTGGTTAGGCCAGTTCCCTTGGGCTTTATCACAGCCAAACTCAAAATTACACACCCAGGAAGCAAGCAGCGCAGTTTTATCTGCACAATAGGGATTATATTCTGGAAAGATCTAACTCTGGAATGAGGTAAGGAAATCTTCAGTTCCAGGAATCTGCCTGTAGCACATTTAGAGATGGGGAGTGTGGGGGTGTGTGTAGATGGCCTGTGGGCCCCTGGCAATCAATACTTTGGAGGAGAGAACTGGAAGGCTTGGAGGTGCCAGGAACCTTCTGCAGGACAGCATGTCTGGGGAGAGGGATCTAATCAAGCCAGAGCTATCAGTCTTCCTTGCTCCTCCTTGATGAGATTCCTCATATCCAAGGATTGTGTTGCTCAGAGGATTTCTAATCACTTCCTGGGTAAATCAAGGGAGGAGCATCTTGGTTTCTTTCTTAGGTACGATCTAGCCCTAAATTTTTATCACAGATACACAGTTACTAGACTACTACTGCACTGATATTATTTCCAAAGAATTGACAAGAAATAGAAACATATATATTGCAGGAGCAGATAAAAGATGCATAATGGGTAGAAAGGGCTGATTTCCTCTAATCAGATAGAGAAAAGAGCTGGATTAACACTCTTGCAGTTGAATAGCGGTTGAATATTGTGCACAGATTTCATTGGATTCCCTCTAGGCTTTTTGATGAGAGAGTATACCACAGTGGCAAATGCTGGGGTTGTACTCTCAAAGGAGCAGCACAACAGAATTCATATTTTATGGTTCTGTAACAAATCTACTAACTTTTAGCAGCTAATGTGTTAAATGTTTTATCTCATTCAGAGCCAAAATACTGGGTGGATGTTACAGATGGTGATATGTGTGCTTTTGGAAAGATGATGAATGCCTCCAGCCCCAGCTACAAATGGCTAACTAATTAATTATTGTACAGTGAGTTCTTGATTATGATACAGTGGAAATTTACAGAATTAGCTTTGGTGAATATTTTTATTTGAGAAATAATAGCTTTTAAGCACAGTATTTATTCACTGGAGGAAATTCACCTCTACCTACAGAACCACCACAGAATCTATGCACCATGTAAGCTGCCTTCAAAGTAGTGGTTAAATACTGAAGGGGAATTGTGGCTGATACTGTCTGCCTGTGGACGATTCTGAGATTCACTCCTAACGTGAAATTCTTGGTGGGTCTGTGCATGTGGTTGCAAACTGCCAGCCCCTGTGCTTTGGCCAGGCAGACTCTGCACCAAGCCATACCATTATGTAGGTGACCAAACTAGCGGTAGAAAAGGGATAACTCTCTTCTTTGGACCAGTGAAGTATCCGAAGAGAAGAGACAAAAGTGAGAGCAATATCTATTTTTTTTTTTTTTAAAAATTAATGTAGCCAAATCATCGACCAAAGCCATAGGCCATAAGGTTAGAGTATAAATGGTGTCAATATTAACTGTTGCTAATGGAAATGCAGCTTGCTGGATCAAAGAAACAGAAGATGCACAGGTAAGAAGTGGGACCAAGGAGAGAGACAGCAATGTGTGTGTGGGGGGGGGTATGGCCACTGTGCTGGCCAAAATGGGGCTGGGAAACAGGACTTGGTGTAATTGCCTTATAAATACAAAAAATTGCACTGAGGAAACACCAGCTTTACCACTCGCTTTTTCTCCTTACTGAAACAGTCCACTTTTTGGATCCCTGTGGATGCTAAAATAGCCTAGCAATAATAACAATGACTGAAACAGTAACCAAAGACCCCATGCTGCAAGCTAATCTGGAGATCAACCAGCTGTGTTTATTCTTGGTGAAGAATATATAGGCTGCTTTCTGAAATACCAAGGCTGCCTCCTTCTGAGAAAGTGCATTGGGTTTTCACATATCATTACAGACACTGAGGGCTTGTTTGCATTTGCTGAAAGTGTATTTTATTAGTCTGGTTGCTTTTCTTAATGGAAACAAATATTTTGAAGTGGTTAATTTACGAGAATAAATATTATTCAGCAGGTGCCTAAACTCCCCAAGGTAAATAATGCAGACATGGTAAAGGCCAGCTCTGTTATATTAATAATTGATGTTTGGCTTCCTCCTAGCTCAACTGTAATCTATTCATTCTGCTTTGTAAAAGTGCAATTAGAGCTGAATTATAGTAATCAATAGAGCAGCAGCATTTAGAAGCAGGGAACATAAATAGAGGGAAATTTTGCACATAGGAAGTTTTTTGAGGTATATTGCAAAAACTACCTTAATTGGATGGAATTTTAAATGATCGTAAAGGAGATTAAATTATAATTGATATAGACATTTTCAGAGGTTCTCTTTTAAACCAAAACCAAGTCCTAACGATTTGACTGTTTACTTCTGTCATGTCTCCCAGTCAGCCCATACACTAATGACGTGACTGGGAAAATGTAGCTTTCTTGCGCTTGTCCAACCACCTACGCTATTTGTGGGCAGGTGAAAGGAATAGAGGGGGATGTGATGGGAAGCAGGTCCTTCATTTGGAAGACTGAGTGGCAGATGTGGGAGGCTGTAAAGATGAGTAGTGTTAATGGAAAACTTGAAGAGGAACAGAGGAAAACTCATATGTGCTACAGCCAAAGGAAATACAGAGTCTGGTGGGGGGAGGAAAATGGAAAACAAAACAAAACAACCCCCAAAATTCTATAAGAAGGTTTTGGTTAGTCATCCCAAATGTAGAGACTGTTACACAGAGAAATGGAGAAATGTTGATAGTGCCTAGACTTTGGTGTAGAAAGAAGCAATAGAGAAGCAAAGGCCTTGGAAGCGTTGTGTTTCAGATAATGAAAATAAAGGAGTTACGGTGCTGAGATGAGATAGGCTACTACAAGCCTATGGCGCTGTCCTGTAAAGCTTGTTTACATGTTGAAGCTCACACTGAAATACTTCTTCAAGTGTCTCTGTGACTTAGGGAGACTGTGTGGTTTTTTGTGCCCTTGGGACTCAGGCATGTTAAACAAAAACTGAATAACGTTCTCCACTCTTTGTCTCTTCCTGCTTCCTTTCATGCCAGCGTGTTAGTTTGGAATAGCCTTCCTCAGTGTTCAGCAAACCCTTTCTGGACCTCATGTATTCTGTGGGGCTGGCAAGAACAGCTTGCATTAGGTTTATTTCTGCATTTCAGTGTTCAGTTTGGTTGAATCAGGCGCAAAGCCTGTGGTACAGTGTTATCTTCCCCTAGTATTTCATTTACTCAAGATTAAGGACTCTCTGGAACTGAGCTGAGGCCTGACTGGTGCTGGGTCTTGCGAAATTCTAGCTTCTGTCCCCACTGCTGGAGAGAAGCTGCTTTGGCAGCACAGGACACAGGACACTCCTCTCCATGCAGAGGAGCTCTACGGGGGGACAAGCTGCCAGTAGAGGTTGAGTTACAGGGTATGGTGAACTGGATCCAGAGCTTGTGGGAGTCACTGGGAGACTGTCAATGTAAAAGCACAATACTGAGTGATTGTTAATATTAATAATCACTATCATATTCTTCTCTAGAGCCTTGTGATGTTTGAGGTGAAACGAAATGCTTTCAGTCATCTAGGAAGTGTGTAATGGCTCAATAATGTATTCCCTGTTGTGACTTTTGGACTTTATGCAATGGCAATAAAAGTATAAAATGTGTTTAATTAAAGGAAGAGGCTAATTTTATTGAACAAATGTACCAAATAAATAATGAAAAGTAGGACCATTAACATGTTGGTCCAACTTTTCAAGCACAATTTTCATTTTACTACAGAAATTTAAAAACAAAACACCTGTTAAGTAATACAATTTTTTATTAATGCAATTAGGTTTTATTTTTCTGGTGGCAATAGAGTATTAAATAGGAGCTACCAACTACATAGGAGAAAGCTGCTATTTTAAACTGATATGGAAGGAGATGCTTCTTTGGCTAGAGCTTTGCACACTCGAACAAGGAAATTAAATAATTAAAGGTCTGTTTAAAACAATATATTTTCCTGGGAAGCATTAGCTTGTCACTGTGTAATTCATGCATCACCCTGTATGTGCATTAGGTTTTAATAATATCTCCATCTTCCTCATAAGGCATATTGTCTTCTAATGTAACCCTCTCTAATAAGCCTATCCTGACAGTTGTCATGTGATACTGATTGCTTTTGGTGAGTAGCATATCCTGTAATTATTTTCCTCTCCTATCAAGATATAATGTACCCCAGATTCTCTGTACATAGAAAGGCACCTTCATATAGTATTATAATGTGCACTGTTTTTTGTTTGTTTTTTTTTTTTGTCAGCACAATGAAATGATCCCCTTCCACATCATGGAGTAGCATAATGCTTATTGATTTATTGCTGTACCTATTTATGTTGGTGTGCTGGTTTTGGCTGGGATAGAGTTAATTTTCTTCATAGTAGCTGGTATGGGGCTATGTTTTGGATTTGTGCTGGAAACAGTCTTGGTAACACAGGGATGTTTTCGTTACCGCTGAGCAGTGCTTACACAGAGCCAAAGCCTTTTCCGCTCCTCACACCACCCCACCAGGGAGTAGGCTGGGGGTGCAGAAGAAGCTGGGAGGGGACACAGCTGGGACAGCTGACCCCAACTGACCAAAGGGATATCCCATACCGTATGACGTCATGCTCAGCATATGAAGCTGGGGGAAGAAGAAGGAAGGGGGACACGTTCGGAGTGATGGTGTTTGTCTTCCCAAGTAACCATTACACGTGATGGAGCCCTGCTTTCCTGGAGATGGCTGAACACCTGCCTGCCGATGGGAAGTAGTGAATGAATTCCTTGTGTTGCTTTGCTTGCATGCATGGCTTTTGCTTTACCTATTAAACTGTCTTTATCTCAACCCACGAGTTGAGATAAAGACAGTTTTACCCTTCCGAATCTCTTCCCCCTGATCCCACCAGTGGGGAGTGAGCGAGCGGCTGTGTCGGGCTTAGCTGTCGGCTGGAGTTAAACCACAACAGTTGGCTTATTGGAAAGGTGCTTCCAATGCATTAGCAAACCCCTGAAGTGCTTCTGGTAATAGGAAAAAGTGCCTGGGTAGCTGTAAATATAGGAAAGAAGGTTTACAGTTTTATAAAACTTACAGCAGAAAATTCCACTTACGCTAAGATCGCAGTGTGCTCAGCCAGGCTATCTTACGGCTAACCTTCTCCACAGGACGACTGCTTGGAGGAGAATTGAGTTTCTCTTTGGCCCTGGCCTGCTGCCTTCGGCAGCATTTCCCAAATGTAGGCAGCAGTGCCGTCATTTTCTCACTTTGTTTACCCTGCATTGAAACAATTTCTGTTAATGTGAAGAGGCAGAAGCTGCTAGATATTAATCCACCCCTGCAAAACGAGAATTAGACACTATAGCTGGGCATCAGTTTAAAGACTTTTCCAGAAGCTACGTTAATTTAGGGTTAGGAAACCATTAAAATGTTGTAGCCCACCTACATACTTCTATGTATGTGCTGTCTGGGAGGAGGGGAAGCAAGCAAATCAACAAACAAGTCATTCCTACAATAAATCTCTTCTGATTGAACTTGAGCACAGCACAGTATGCTACAGAAGAATGAATAAACTGATGATGATAACAGAAGCTGATTATATTGTGACGGGCAATAGCAGAAAACAGGCCTTATCTTGCACTGTGAAATAGAAACTCATGGCCAAACAAATAAGTCTAGATTCCCAGAGAGAATTTTCAGCAATCTATGGGCAATGACCCTCAAAATTGTGTATTCCAAAAAAATAATTATTTTCAGAAGTGCAGGCTTGGACCTTAGTGCGGCAGAGAATAAGGTATTTGTGTTGCTCAATTGCACATGCAACCTATCATCAAATTTTCATCCCATTGAGAAATGCTGGTGTTCACAATCGGATGCTGTTAGGACCTGGTCACATATTAGCACGTATGCTTTATGCTTTTGCTTTGACCATCTACTCTTCCTTCTTCCTCTTCATTCAGATAAATAATGACTTTTTATAATCAAGAGAAGAGAGTTTTAAAGCATTGAGAATGGACTGGGGACTTAACCGTTTGAGGACTTATCTGAATAAGCTGTACTCCCATAGGTGTACTCCACTTCGAGTGCACTGTTTGTTTAGTATGTGGAGGATGGAGAACAAACTGGTTTTGCTTTTTCACACAATCCCCAAATTTTGAACATGCATGCACGCTTTTCTACCACTGGAAAAAAGAAATATTTTGACAAATACTTGTTTATTTTTATAGAAGTACAAATATATGTGTAAGAAGCCAAGGTGGTATCATCTGTGAGCTCCCCGTACACGTTATTTCAGCCTGAGTCAATGAAGCACTTAGGCAGGTACTTCACTTTCAGTAATCTTTAGATTATTCTGAATTGTTAGTTTTCTCACTGTTTGAATTTGGTGAGCTCTAGTACTCTTGGATTTAAAGAGGCTTAAGTCTGTGCTTAAAATTAACCATGTTTTGATTTTTTCCTCATAGGGGATTGCTACCTATCATAGCTGACTATTTGTCCTGAAAGAGCTTAAGAACTTACATTTTTGTGTATCCTATTAAGAAGTATAAAAAGTCTCTGCTCTATGCTTTTCCTGCCCTTTAAGAAAGTTCACTGAGCTTTCATGAATGCAACTTATACAGAGTGCTTTCTTCTATTAATGTAGGACAATTAGTCATGAAACTCATTGCTCTTTTTAATACACCCAAACCCATCAGAACAGAGCAGATTGGCATGTAGATCATGCTTAAGTATGCTTGTGATCCATCAAGAAGGTGTTCCCTGCGTGTGTTGCTCAGGTAAACATCCTTAGAGCACAATGAATGTCACACAGAAAAGCAAAGTAAAATGGATAGTTTTAGTACTACATTAGCTGCTAAGAGGATGGTAGACTGTAGAACACTGGCGACATAAATCTCAGGAGGATGATGAGATTCTGGCTGGATCAGCTGGATGAGTATGGATACACAAGGAAGGGAAGCTCTCCTAGACCCTATATCTGCTAAGAATCAATCTAGCAACTGATCAGTATCATTTGTTTTCTAGACAGAAATATAATTCCATAAATGTAAACGAGTATCACCCTTGTTCTCTATAGAGATTTCAGCTACAAAACTGTGAAATAATTAATTTTCTAGTTAAAAATGTGCTATCAATATCCATATGACAGTTCAGCTTGGGTGTTCCTTCCCCAGTTTGTAGTACATGCTGAAAAACTACCCTAAATGAGAAGATTGTTATTCACTGGTAACTGAAGGAATGAAATAATTTATTCTAGCTGAGTATAGTTTTCTTGAAAAGGTATAAAAAATTGACATAACTCCCAAGAATGTTTTACAACCCTATCAGAAGAAAACATCAAAGAGCACTAATTCCAACATTATGCTTGCATAAATTAGTGTGAAATATTAGAATTGCAATGGATTTTTGTATCTTTTAAAAGTAATATGAAATATTACCGAGAAATAAAGTAAAATATGCATCCAACCATATTGTTACAGCAATAACGATAATTACTGATGGCTGTCAGAGGTACCTTTCGGCTCTAAAATCTCAAGTCAAATCTTCCTTCTTGTTAAGTGTGTTAATAAATAATTGTTGCTGGACTGCCGGCTTATTTTGTACCAGTAAAGCTCATAGAAATCTCCCTCTTATGAAAGATGCTGTGTTAATTACTGTTTAGCAGTGCGTACTTATTTTTCTAACCACAGATTTAATAGGTGGTGGTTTTGTTTACCTAGTGATAAAGGTTGAAAGGAGCACTTGCAGGATCAGTCATGAAATAACCACATGGAGTGTCTTAGGACTTCTAAAACTGGGAGCAGGGGTTGTGTAATGTTTTGCTTTGACTGTGTGTACTTAAGCTAACAATTTTCTGAAACTCAAACTCAAAATCAGTTAGCTAGTTTCCAACTAACTGTATTTTACATTGTGCAGTTTTGGAGCACACCTTTACATTTACTTAAGGGGGAAAAAGAGGGAGTGATCTTGTGAAATCTGGGGTGAAGTAAGTCCGGCTTCAGTTCTGAGTTTTACTGTCTTGCTCTTGTGCAGTTGCATTTTGTAACGTTCGTTCCTGTTTGTGAAAGCTGATCATTACCCTTCAGTTTTTCCCTGTTAATCTGTTTAGAACTGACTTCCAAGAAAACCCTTTGTATCGTTTATTCATATTTTAGGAAAACACAGGATACAAAATAATTATTAAAAAGAAAATTATGTTTGATACATAGATAGAGTTACCAGTTTATTAAATGTATCTTATTGTATGTACTAGTAAATATATATAAATTTAAATCTCTCAAGACACATAGAAATATATGGAATTTAAAATGTAAAGATGCATGATAAAATTCTAAGTAGTACATATTTATCACAAAGCGATTAAATATCTTGGCTTGTTTATTCCAAAATTAACTTGGCACATTAATTTAACATGAAAAGAGTGATTTAATGAAGTCTTCAGAGAATTAGTATCTGCCCTTTGAATAAGTTATCTAAAATGCCATTTTATTATGCAAAGCTATGTAAAATAAATTGCATTCAAGCAGTGGTTCAGAAAGTAGCTTATCGTAACCTGACGTTCATAAAGTAATGACATAAAAGATCTGCGGATCACTGCTTTGCTTTCAAGATGGGAAAAATTAAGCAGAAATAGTCTTTCATTTGAAAATAGCTAATTTGACATGGAGATAATTATCTTGGTGCTTTGAAATGTGATTAACTCTAATTATAGTCAGGAAAAAACCTACAGGGAACAATGAAAACAAAATCTAAATATGGGTGCATGAGTGTGGACTGTCACGTGTGTGATTCATGTGACATAGCAGGTCTGATTTTTTTCAAGAGGGTAGCAATCCTCTTGTAAAAATATGCAACCATGTCCTCAAACTGGAAATTTCTATTTGCACATGAAATTCCTATTTGCACACACATTCACCCCTCAATATAAGAGAGCAACATGAGCAGTGCTTGTATTAAATGTTTTTCTGTATGTATGCACGTGCACAGACACACACACACATACACACACAAACTGTAGTTGGTACCCAACTTCATGTAAATCCGGGATATTCTTGTTTTGTCCATGGATAATCACACTGTACTTCTAGCAAGATCAGTGCGTTGGTTCCAATTAAGGGATGCAGAAAGGCTACCCAAGCTAGTTACTCAGTGGACCTTTTTCTTTTTACCAAATAAAGAAAAATACTCCCAATTTCATTTGGTAATTCATTTGAAATATAAGGACTGGTAGTATTAAATAGCTAACATTATTCTACATGGATCAAAGTCCTATTCAGTGTTTGGCTTCCTTTTAACTAGACTTAAAAAACTGTTCCCTTCAGTACTTTTTTCTGATAGTGGCATCCACAAGCAATTCCTGTATTGTGCTGTGCTTTGGTTTTGCTTTATTTTTTAAGTATTTCTCAGTATTTGCCATAAACTGTAGATTTAAACCAGCGATCATTCTCCTCAGGTGCAGTGACAGATGCAAAAGTACACGTAAAGAAGAGAAACCGATGTGGATTATTTAGTACTTTTCATACCAAAGGCAGATCCTCAGAACCGATGAGGGAGAGGAGGTCCCGAAGTCTGGCTGTCATTATCCACTTATGCATAGCTCACAACGGTATGTGTGGCTTTCCATTTAAGCAAATACTCTCATTCTTGTTTTATGGAAAAAAGTAAATAGGATTATGGTTTTATAGTTAGTGCGTTATACAAAGCTCTATACCTTTTTCCAAAGGATCTGACCGTTCTAACTGTTCATTATAGAATATTGGATAATAAATGGATTATTAGTCATTTGTGTTATTGTCAGTTTTGCATTCCTATCAGACCAGCTTTTGAACAGGCAATGGTGTGCTTTCTGTTACATTTTAGCCTATCATCTCAAAACTGCATGCTGAGATTAGTTTCAATGAATAATTGCATTCTTTGAGTCACTTGATCGGTTTGGGTTTTTTTTTTAAATGGAGTTGGTTAAGGCTTTTTTTGTTTGTTTGTTTCATACACATACATAATTTATTGGCTAATGTGTTTGTACATAATAATGTAGAATATGGCTTCTAGGCTCTGACCAGCTTGGCTTAGCTCTGTGCTCCAGTGCAATCTGCTGGAGCTAATGGGGAGCCAGGAAGCCTAAACCATTGCACTGGGAAGGAAATTATGACTCCGGGTTTGGATTCAAGGCTCACAGCTTCGTGATGATGGATGCCTTAATATTTGCAGCCTAAGCCTATTTCTCAGGGGAACCTGGCTTTCTAGTATGAGGTTTCCAGGCATTTTACACTTCCAGCTTTGTATCTGGCAGTTTAGAAACATTGGATTCCCCACCAGCTGAGCCTCTGTATTTTTTGAAATTTTTAAATGCTGATATGTTGATGTATAATTTCCCATTAACCACTTGTTTCAATCAAAAATCCAGCAATAGGCCAAAGCTCCTGAAATATGGTCTTGCCAGCTCTCCCCTTCCTGCTCTGCCACATGCTGCACGTTACCTGGAGCTCTGTGATTCTCAGCAGAGAAAAGAGGTCTGGATGTGAATGTACCATGACAGGAGAGAAGGGAGATGAAAGCTCAAGTAGAGAAAGATAATTGTGTAAGCCCTTTGAGATGAGATCAAGAGTTTTCTTCATAAGGGTGAAAAAAAAAGTCACCAAAGGAATGAATAGGAGGGATGATGGGATGGGCCCAGGAAGAGGACTTTTACAGTGGGTTGTGACTCGACCAAATGAGGGAAAGGATAAAGCAATCAGGGAGCAGATTAGACACATTGCTGGAGTCAACTTGGTTACACAAAGGTAGATTAAAATGAGCTGCTAAATTCCTTAGTTGCCACCTGCAAGCTGGATATTAAATCTAAATATCTGGTCATTCCCATTAATGGTTGAGGAAATCATCAATAATTACATAGCAGTTTTGAAATTAATAGAGAAGAAAATTGTGAGTTGGGAATAGTGTTTCTTCTCTAGTGAAACCATTTCTGTTATTTAGTCCAGGTGAGCTGAATGTACACAAATGACAGAATTTCCTAGAACTTCTCTGCAGGGTTAGGCTGCCTCACAATGTGTTAGCTATGAAAAGCATGGAAAAAATCTTAATGCCTTTTTCTTCTATTAAACTGATATAATTGTTTCTGGGTGCAAGGAAAACAAATGTCATTTTAAAACTGTAGTTTACTTGTTTGTACATGGTAAAACCATGGTAAATGCAGATGGATTAATTAAGTGGAGACTGTTACCTGACTTTATATTCCTCTTTAATTTTATATAGTTGTACTGAACTGAGACATCTTTCTCAAAACTGCTCTAGTTTATATGACTCAGCTTACCATTTCTATGTTCTCATTAAAGCACAGGAACAATCTAATTTGCCCTTTTTTTTTCTTTTTAGTGATACAGGCAACATCCTTTCTCATTTAGTTTTAGTTTTAATCAAAAAAGGAAAAAATCTGGTACTGTAGAAAAGAAGTTGACATTGCAATAGCTGGGAATGAAATGCATGCTGTAAAAAGTGTAAAGCAAAAGATTTGTACTTAAATACCAGGGAAGATCTGAATATTTTGGATAGAAGAGGGGCTGTCCAAATGGCACTGGCAGCTCCTCTGGTATCGAAGCATTAAAAAGAAGCTAAAGCAGCTTAAAAGCCAGCCTAGCATCCTCCTGCCCTTGGGCTGCAAGTCCTCTGTGCTGTACAGAGCGCTCTTGAGCGTGCATAACTAATTTAAATTACCATGCACTCATACAGCAATAGCCTTTCACCTTTTTATTATGCTCTACCCTGTGTCACTTGTACCTTCAGATGTATCCCACAGTGACAACTTTTTAAAGTTTCCCATGAGAACCCTACTGAAGTTTAGTGAAGGACATGAATTGCCTGCCACCATGACATTGGGGGGCTGCACACCAAAAATTCTCCAGGGCAGGGAAGTGTCTTTTTATTTTAATTACTGCTTAAAGTTCCTTAGACAAGCTGATACATAATAATCATGCTTACTGGCTTTCCTGTTT
This sequence comes from Balaeniceps rex, assembly GCA_013401315.1. Taxonomy (NCBI): domain Eukaryota; kingdom Metazoa; phylum Chordata; class Aves; order Pelecaniformes; family Balaenicipitidae; genus Balaeniceps; species Balaeniceps rex. The sequence goes on from VYZW01046076.1 coordinate 89,998, forward strand.
TGTATTTAATATGGCATGGAAAAATTTGTTGCTCCAGTTATCCAGTTTTCAGGGCAGTGGGCGTCTTTGCCTGTCTCCCTCATTAGCTTCCATTTCATATTACCTTGCTTCATTCTGGGTACTGGCACACTTGCTTCCAGAACAGCTCCACAGCTTCTTTCCAAGCCCTCGAGGCCACGTGCCTGATGCGGAGCAGCAAGGAACTGTGTGCCCCCCTGGTCAGCTCCCCTGCAGCACGAAATCCAGCCACTGCACTTAAAGGGCAGCTAGGGCTGTCACATCAACTACCTTTAAAAATTAACTGCATAGCTACTGTTGCTTTCATCTTCTTGTTTTCCATAACGTTACTGTTTTCTTCTTTTTTTTTTTTTTTCAAATTTTCTTTATGAGAGCAAATTCAGTCAAGGATTTGCAGACAGTGAGGTGATGATCCCAGAGCTGAGCATGTAGACAGAGCTTGTTCACTAAGAGAGCAATGTGCCATGCTGCTACTGTCTATGTAAACAGTGATGCACCTACAAAAAAGCACCAAGCCCCTTGGTTCCGTCCTAATAAATCATACTCTGTCTATGAACTAGGGAAGAGGATGCTGTGTTTCTACCCTACTTTGTTATTCTCTTCAGTAGGTCTAATATTTGCAGAAATGCTCAATTAGAGATAAATCTTTTCTAATTCCTTTGGATTTCATTGTAATAGTGTTAATCATGATGAATTCTTTCAGTACTTAAGAAAATCAATTGTCGATTAACTTTTATGGGGAATTATATGTTGTGGTTAGTCATCAGTTGGGCATTATGGCTTTGTTTGACAACTGTGTTATTAAAACATACAGTAATTTTCTTTTATTATAATCTATATAAAAGCCAACAGAAGTTTCAAAAATAATGTGAGCTTTGGAATTATAATTAGAGCATGTTTTGTTAGGAATTTTTTTATAATGCAGTGTTACTGTTCAGAATTAATTATTTTGTGTGAAGAAAATTTAATTAATATATTATTTACAGGAACCAGATAGCTTACTTATTTTTTTTTATAAATGCTTGAAGAATAATAACTGTATTAACAAGATTTAAATAATTAGATAATCATTCTAAGGTAAATAGGCTTGATTAAGTGAATGGTTTAAAAAAACCCTTTCTTTTCAAAACACTGGGCCAGTTCCTATAAATTTGTATTACCAGACGAAGTCTTGTTCCCACTTAATCTGGAGGTTGGTGCTGTATTGTGGGATTGGTCCAAAGTTTATTCAATCATTTTCATAAGCAACTTCTATAATACATTGGCCTAACTCAGCTAATTCTGTAATGAAATGGTGCATCAATATGTAATGTTAGCAACAAATGTTATTAAACAAATGAGTGTATTATTTTCTAGCTACTTTGATTAAAGGCTACGTGTTGGCTATAGTCGTGAAAGCCTCTGTTTAAAAAGGAGTACTTTGAAGACATTAAAGTAAACCACGATGGATGCAAGCCGATCTCATTACTGCAGTTAAAATTGGGAAAAATTCAAAGAAGTTTGTGATATTTCGGATACTACTACCTGTGGTACTTGGATAGCAGGGATCAGAACACTATCCAAAAAGCACAGTGAAAATGAAGAATTGATGCAAACCCAAGTAGTGTCCTGTGCTGACATATTCTTCCTAGCTGTTGGATATATCAAAGATAATCCATATCTTACCTAGAGATATTTATTGACCATAGCTTTCATTACAGAGCAGCCAAGTACCAATAATCTAAAATATATGCAAGTTTTAAAAGTCTATATTCAAGTTTTAAACCTTTTCGCTTATGAGAACTGTTCTTACTGGCCTTTTCCTGTCTCATTTGGGAGATGAAATGTGAGCTATATATTTGTTCTGGAATTGGCTTGGCTCTAAGGGAGCCATTACAGTTGCTATTCAAACCTCTGGATTCAGTGTATCTTAGAATTATTGTGTTCTTCTATTCAGTGGAGTATTTTAGTGTAAGTGGTGCAATGTGAAATCATTCTGTGTAAACCTTGGCTCTAGAAACATTTTTACACTGAAATCTTCTCTACAATAACAATAATGACAATAACATTACCGGTAACTGTCACCCACTATATATAGGGTACTCTATTCAAAGAGCCCTAAATAAATCTGTAGAAGCCTGTTGCTTCAACATAGATATCAAAATGAGGGGCAGATTATTGCCACTGAGAAAGATAATTACCAGCAACTGAGTTCCTTGCTCTCCTCAGAGCTTAAGAAATACTGTGTGGGGTCACGGCTGGCCCACCCTATCTACAGCAGCAACCAGTTGCAAATACTTTTGGAAAGAGCACAAGAAACATGCAAGACTGGAGTTGTCCTTCCTCTGAGTTTACAGTCCCAGTTTCCAGCAGTCATCTGCCATAGGCTTCTTTTGAATCAGAGACTGAGCCTGGAGCATTGTGTTCAAAAGCCACACATGGACCTTCCTCTATGAATTTTCTATTCCACTTGTTAAACTACCTGTATTTTTCTGCCTTCCCCACATTCTGAAGCAATGATATTGCATGTAATCCATATTTCCTTTCTTTTGCTTTACATTTGTTATTTGATGATTTCTCTGCATGCTTTTTATTCCTTCTTTGCCCTTTTATTTGTTGTTAATTTTGGAGGTGATCTAAATTGTGCATTGGAAAGATTTAACTGGTAGCTGAACTGTGTCTATGTTATGGCAGATGTGCTTCATCCTGAAACCAGAAAATTCTCCTCTGCTCCTTTAAGTATGTCTTTACAAGAACAGTGTTTTGAGCAGTGTTAGTCAGGTTCCTGTGCAATCGCAGAGCTGTAAAATGCTTCCTGAGCATCTTCCCACCCACTTATTCTCCTTCTCTGTGTGGGGAGACTCATCCAATCACAATTTACAAGCTGAGAAAGGGGATGGTGTTAAATAGTAGACTGGCAGAAGATGCAGCCTACTTCTAACATATGTCTTTAAGATTTCTGTCCATTACTCTTCTTGCTATACTCTTCTCTGATTTGTACTGCATGAAACATGAGTTTAAAAGAATTTAAATTCAGGTCAATCACTGATCAAACATATTGGCCCAGTGGGAGATTGTGCAAGTCTATGAAGAATCTGCAGAGCGTATGAACCACTATAACCACTATATTGAGCTGGCTAGTGGTGGACTACATCGCCTTAATCAGTTTTTCAAGTTACCCACGCTGTTCTGCAAGGAATTCTATTCTGAGTGTTGCTATTCCTTATCGGACAGTGCCATTCTGCTGGGGTTAAAATGGTCATGGGGGAAAGGACAAGAGCTTCTCTACAGTACCTAGAGTCATGTCTAAATAGTAGATAGGTCATACCTAAATTACCTTTCACAGCTGAAAGAAAACATGACTTTAAACCAACACATCTGAAAAATATCATGTACAAGTATAACCATTTGGCAGAATGAGTTGGATATATCAAAGATTAGTACATAAATGAAACAGAAATAAATTATGCTGCATATAGAGGGGTTTCTGTGGTTACAATGAAGGACATTACTGGGGAGTCAGAGACTGCAGATGAGTGAGTGACAAGCTAATCTTGGCCTAAATAAAATAGGAACCAAGAATAATTAAGACCCTGAGACTTATGTTCTCATAGAGTGAGTTGGAAGAGTTTTATCAAAAACTACAATTAGTTGTCAAAAACATCCCAAAGCCATGACTTTCTTGTGTAGTTTAAAGACTTCAAAGCAGTGTGTCATTCAGGAATACACACTGCAGTGCAACTGGGATGCAGCTTAGAAGATAACGGTAATAGCAGTCTTTAAGATCCTTAGATGAAAGTATTTTTATAAACATTAGTTAAATGAGTTGCTAAAGATAATTCTAGTCAAGGACTTGAGTATTATTTAATTGTCATAATTTATTTTAAAATAGAAATATCAACAGATAAATGTAGATGTTTCCAAAAGCTGCACAGGAAACAAGAATGGCTTTGCAACTAAAACTAAAGAATATGAGATAGAGACCAAATATGTGCAATGTCTGGATTTTTTTTTCTCTCATGAAGAACAAACTGATACTGATAAAACTAATTAGAGAAGAAAATGGAGAAAACTGTTTTGCATTGTCCAAACAAATACAAATCAGCTAAAAAACATCCCTTTAAAGCTCACTGGGGTAAAAACAGTGAAAAAGCAGCACACGAGAAGCTGCCAAAAATGTTGATAGATTATATCTCACCTGGGAGAAACATACTGATGGTAGACTACTGATGAATGAAATACAGCTAAAAACCGCAGAATGAGGCAATTTCTGCTGCCTCTGAGCTTTGTGGAAGGTAAATGGAAGGGAAAATACCTTGAATATCATGAACATGATGGGAAGAAATGCAGTCATAGATTCAAGACATTTTTCTCTGCAGGGTGCTAAAATCTCCACCAAAGGTACAGAGGCTGTGACTCTGGCCATGCTGTATACAGTGGGGCTTTGGCAATCAGGAATTGTAATTCATTACTGTTCATGGTGCATGTATTTTGCCACTTAAGAATGAAGCCCCACAGCACCATTCAGTTAAGTACATAAAATGAGAGAGATTTAGGCTACCATTGTGCCTGTAGGATGATATACCTACTCCTGCGTGCTATATGCTTCGATTGCAACAACCTATTTCATGCTGACTCTAGATCTCTTTCAAGATATTTATGCTTCCTTTGTAGAAAAATACTGGATTAATCAAGACAATAATTATTTCTAGACTGATGGGCTCTGGACATAAAGCCTGCCTAATCCATAACCACAAGCTAGACCATGACTCCATGATTTTATTACTAATCTTCCAGACTTCTTTTAACCTACCCAGTTATCAATCCTTGTGTTTTTCACTGGGGTTATGAGTGCAACTGAAGTGAAGGGCCCAGAGTTTGTAAGTACGCTCACAGTGCAGAGCCCGTGGAGCATCGCTCCTGTCTACAAGAGAAGCTGGATGTGATATCTACCGCAGAGCAAGTGACCTGCTGGCATAAGTGGAAGTATGTTTGTCTGGGAAATGAACTGAAAAGGTAGAGGGGAGAAGAAATTTGGAAGATAAATAAGCACTGGTAATGGCAACCTTTAGTGACCTCAGCGGAGCAGCCTAGAGATGACAAGAAATTCAGGCTGAAAAAGGTTGATGATTTATAGACTGTATGTAAGAACGGCCCATATCTATTGATATGAATTATAAGTAAGGACAGATTATCTCTCAAAATAGGAAACTGTCTTCAAAAACAAATGTTTCTGAAAAATGATTGGCACAAGGTGAGAAGATCTTTGTCACATTCGATTAAATGAAATGATCATGAACAACTCTTCCAGCAGGCTAAGAAAAGTAAGCAGGACAAGCTGAGTGGCACTGTGATTATAGCCAAAAAAAATTATTGGATGAATGTCCAACCTTCCAAAAGCTGATATAGAAAATGCGCTAGTAAAGATTAAATTATTACATTCTAAGAGTCTGACATATACTTATTTGCATGTACAAATATATATATAAGTATATGTATAAGTAGGTTTTTTTCTTTTCTCGTACCATAATGCAAGAGTTTGTCTATCAGACATACAATGTCAGATATGCCTTAAGAGCTAATAGCAATGTTTTATTTAGTTAGAAGCAACACAAATGTTTTGAAGCAGTTATTAATCTTTCTAATCAGTGTCAAGTACAGTGGCTAGGAGAGCGATATCTATATTTTGTACTGTAGTCTAAAGCAGAGGTATTAAAAGAACTGGAGAGAAGAGTAAATAGTTAGTGGCTTCTGCTTGTGGAAACATTAAAGTCCACATAAAAACATCTAAATCAAATCTTTACTTTACAAGTGTAAAAAGAAAATCATATTGACCCAAATAGGTACCCTTTTTATCAGGCAGTCAAAATTGATGTCATTATAGGGAAACAATAATTGCTAGGTCAGAATTTGTCATGCCAATATAGGTACTTCAGTGGGAAATCTAGCCACAACTTGTGTGTTTTGAATTCTAGCTTGCACAAAACGTCAGTGTACTTTGAGCCTTTGGGATATACACAATTCCAGGCAAACTGCTAGAAAAGCTACTGAAACTCCTGATATTTTAGTACTTAATTCAAAATTACAGTTCAGTTGGAACCGAAAATAGAGGGAAAAACCCAGCTGTAGCCTGTCACAACTGACAGGCTGTTCTGTATGTAGGGGTGATGTCCTACAGGTGACATTTCAGACTGACATCTGAAATGCTCTGTCACACTAGTTGCAATCCAAATGGAGAGCTCCATATTTTTTTTTTTCAAATAGCAATGTTGCCTAAAGGGCGCTGTCATCAGTTGCCAAATATATGTAAGTTGTGCACAACAGCTATGGTTACAAAATAAACTGCTTGGTATCCTCCTCCTCCTGGTCCAAACACAGGCTAATAAAAAGCCCCAGTACTGTTAACCTATGAAATAAAACTTACCTTATTTAGCTGCTTCTTGCTACTCCTTTAACTTCTTCAAATGTAGACAAGGGAGGATAATTTCTGTACGCATATGTCCTCTCAGGACATATATTCAAGCGGTTTGCACTATGTTTTTAAGTACCCTTTTTTAACCGTTAAATCCCCATACATATAAAATTTCCTGGACCTGCTAGGAAATTATGCATTTCTCAATAGCTCTTTTGATCATTCTAGGGCTGTGCAAACCAATAGATCCCTGCAGGAAGCTGGCACTTTTTATTTGTGATAGGAATTAGAGGCTGACATGTATTGCAATTACTTGCAAATTATATGACTGCTCACAGAGGAAAATCTGGAGTTCTGTTACCATGTTACATGGTGGGAGTAAACCAATTCTGTCCAACACTACTATTAAATTGCTTGCAGAAAATTATGCACAGACATCTGCATATTGGTGATTATTACTATAGAATTTTTTACTATACATAATTCAAATACAGGCTCATGCTAAGTCCTGAAGCAAGACCAGCTATCATTTGTACTGCCTTCTGATCCTAGCTCTGCCTCTAGGTGTGTAACTTCTGTTTGGCATGGGAGAGGATGAACTCATAGTACAGTTGCCAGTTCTGTAACTGTCTGACAAATGACATCAGCCATCAGTACTACATAATATTGTTAAACGTGGAAGTTATCTTCCCCTACTAATTCTGCTGCTGTTCATAGACAGAAGAGACCATCTCCTCTGTCTCATATTTCTAGCTCCTGTAAAAGCTGGGTAAAACCAAGTAACATATGCATCTCTAATGTGGTTTAATTCCAGTATTGCTTATTTAAAATTTCTAATGCTGAAAAAAATAATATGTGCATGTAGTAATCAATATGGTACATTAAATTTTGAATATGCATTGCTAGAACAAGGCAATGTCATAATTAATGTCTTAGGGTTATTAAAATGTTATAATGCTAAATAGTTCATGAAGAAAATATATCACAGTTATGACACAAACTGGTTGCTAATTGTGTTAGGACAATAAATGCCAACAGTTCTGTGTTTTCTTTAAGCAAGCCAAGTTATAATCTGTTGTTTCTCTCTTGTATTTCATAGATGCTAGTCATAGTTGAAGCAGGATGTTAAACAATGTAAGAACAACTCTAATGAGTCAGACAAAAAGTCCATATAGCTCAGTACCCTACCTCTAATAGTGGCTATAAGCAGATACTAAAGAAAGAACGTGAGAATAAAGCATGCATTCAGTGATATTTCCCTCAAATTTTCTCCCTATCTTGCAACTTTCTGACCAGAGGAATGTTTTGTAATCAGTCTTTTTTTTTCTTCCATTAATTTGCCCAGTCCCTCAGCATGAGCATTGCTCAGCTTATCCTGTATCTACAGCTACTCCTGTATCAAGAATGCCATTCATTTCAACATTATATTTTATCCCCACAGATTTTAATCTTCAAAGATAACATATGATGCATTAAAAATGTTACAAACGGTCCATTCTTCTGTTTTCATAGATTCACAGAGATGTACAGCTGGAAGCCACCTCAGAAGGTCCCATACCCCCATCAGTTATGCCTGAGCTGCTACTGACAAGCGTTCTTCACAATTTCCAGTGCAGACATTCCACATCTCTTTTCAGGTATCCAGTCTTGAACTATTCCTAACTGTTAAATATTCTACAGTTGGAAAGATTTGTTTTCCTCCCCCCAAAGTCTTAATTAAATCTCTTTGCTTCTAATTCAAGCCTATTATTTCTTGGCTTATACCCAAAGGTTACAGAGAATAGCTCACATTTATCTATTTATATTTTTGTTTTGAAATAGTTTTAAAAGTGTTGTTGTGTCTTTATCTTTCCCAATTGTCCCACTTATATTTCATTCACATGTAAATTTAAGCATAGTTGTGGCAGTCCTCTGGATACTAATCTAGTTGGGCCACGATTTTCCTTAAATAAAGTACTTCAAGCTATATATCATCTTCAGGTAATGCTTTACCAGTGATAAAGTAGGATGGGTTTTCACATCTTCTATACAAGCCTCCATCCCAACAGGGCAGCCTTTTTTATCACGTTATGGTCCTATGGACTCATCTTTGGCCTGTGATCTACTACAACCCCAGATCCTTTTCTGCAGATGTGCTCTTACTTCCTATCACAACACATCCTAGCTTTGTAGAGTGTTATTTGTCAAGATTATTTTTAATTCTAATCCTTTTTTCATCAACGTTCGCAGCTCTACCCAGTTTACCACCATATGCAAGCTTTATAAATCTCATTCTCTCTTCTGACATCTAGTTCATTAACAAATATACTGAACAGTGCTGGACCCAAACAGGTTCTTGCAGAACTCCTTACAGCACGTCTCTTTGGTCTAACAGGGAACTGTTGGTAGTTCATCTGTAAGGACTCTTTTTGAAGCAGTTGTCCTCTACAATACTTCACTTCAGGTTTCTTAGTAGACATGAGAATGTCTGGTGTGAAAAATCTTACTTAAAAGTTTGATAGCTACTGCTAATATCCCCCTGTTTCCAAGGCCTGTTATGCTATTATAGCAACAAATGTGATTGCATTGACATGATTTGTTCTTGATAAATCCATGGAGGCTATTACTTATCACCTTACAGTACTCCAGCTGCTTACAAATAGGATTGTTGTTTTATTTTGTATTTTAATATGCACAAAATCTGAATTAAGGCTTTAATAAATTGAGGCATGATTAATTTTGAAAATTTAGTATTTACACAACTGTTCACCTAAGGGACTGTGTTACGTGTTATGTGTTGTAGCTGCTGTCCTCTAACAATTCCTACACACATTTTCTAAATACAGTGAGCCTTGTTGAAGTCCTCAGTGCTCCCTTTTCCTCCTCCCATTGCAAGCACTATCAACAAATGAGTGCAATGCATCCAGTAGGTACAGGAATGAGCAAATTGCACCTGGCTGTGCCACTTCTACTAACCCAGGATTTGATAACATGCACCTCAAAGCAAGTGTATTAGCAGTGGCTGTGGCTAGGAGATGGATGTGTGACCAGACTCTTTTCTGAAACCACATTCTTCTTGATGACATTTCCTTCTTCACCAGGAGGAGTTTATCAGTTTTGTCTGACTTCTCAGTTACAGCTGATTGTTTTACTAAATTGCTAGATATGTGGAAAATAAAAATTCTCTCTTTAAAACACAAATATCTAGGGCTAAGTAATGTTAAATATAGCCTCTGGTTAATATTTCTTAGTTACAGCCCTTGTTTCTTGCAGCACGGTGTCTCCTAGAACCCACCACGCAGACTCTGGTCATCTGCTGGGGATGCTCAGTCAGAGTAAAAGAGTGGAATGGTTGCACTACCAGCTGCAAGCATCTACCCTAACCACCTACCCAAACCTGGCTTCCTCAGTAGTCAACGAAAGACTTATCTTGGGGGGCTTTACGATATCCAAGTCAGATTTAGAATCTCAGAGTCTTTCTGTAGGGCTGGCCTTTAAATTCATCTGGCAGAATCAGGTGCCTCAGCTGAACCATATACACATTCCAATGTCCTGAGGCTGTTGCAATATGGGCAACACACCATTTTTTGTACTTGTCTACTTGCTTCAACTACAGGAACTTTGTGTTGTCTGAATCCATTTGAAAAGGAAAGGGAGAAAGCAATCTAACAGTTTTCTTGTTTCATGAGACACAAAGAAAATTATACATTAGAATTAATATTTGCAGGCACATAGGATGTGGGTTGTTCACAAAATAGGCTGGACACAATGGTTTTAAATTGTCACTGTCTGCTACTTGCATAAATTGAGATGGAATCCCTGAAGCGAATGACACTTTTATTGTAAAGCTGGTGTCAGACAGAATTCTGGCTCAATATATCCAGGTATTAGCATTATGTCAGACCACATTGTAGTCTCTGGTTAATACTGCTTAATTCTTGAGTTCTTTATTTTACTGTTTTATTAGTGAATAAGCTTATACTACTTGCATCCTGAAAATTTTCTGATGGTCTTTTCTGTAGTTACAGGAACCAAAGCTGGGAAGGTTTGTAGGCTCTAGTTTAACAGTGAAGATCTTGAAGTTTGATGACAGCTTGGATTAGGATAACTGAATAACAAGGTACTCTGCAGCTTAAAGATTTCAGAAATACCAGATTCAGGATGTGCCCAATGCCCCTGTGGCTCTGGCTCAGCTTGTCTGCATCCTGGCAGACTCATCTTACAGGTAGCAATGCAAAACAAATCCAGCAGGCTGTAAAGGTGAGCTTGCCTGGCTCCAGTTGTATGTGCTTAGGGAGCACACACAGTATTATCCACTGGCACTCTGTGTTGTTGTGTTTTGCCTCTTTGATTTCCAGGAGGAGTATGGGAATGCAGAAAGGGTGTAATTTGCATAGAATCATAGAATAGTTTGGGTTGGAAGGGACCTTTAAAGGTCATCTAGTCCAAACCCCCTGCAATGGGCAAGGACATCTTCAACTAGATCAGGTTGCTCAAAGCCCCGTCCAACCTGACCTTGAATGTTTCCAGGGATGGAGCACCTACCACCTCTCTGGGCAACCCGTTCCAGTGTTTCACCACCCTCATTGTAAAAAAATTTCTTCCTTGTATTCAGTCTAAATCTACCCTCTTTTAGTTTAAACCCATTACCCCTTGTCCTAACGCAACAGGCCCTGCTAAAAAGTTTGTCCCCATCTTTCTTATAAGCCTCCTTTAAGTACTGAAAGGCTGCAATAAGGTCTCCCCAGAGCCTTCTCTTCTCCAGGCCGAATAAGCCCAACTCTCTCAGCCTTTCTTCATAGCAGAGGTGTTCCATCCCTCTGATAATTTTTGTGGCCCTCCTCCGGACCCGCTCCAACAGGTCCATGTCTTTCCCGTGCTGAGGGCTCCAGAGCTGGACACAGTACTCCAGGTGGGGTCTCACCAGAGCAGAGAGGCAGAATCACCTCCCTCGACCTGTTGGCCACGCTGCTTTTGATCCAGGATACGTTTGGCCTTCTGGGCTGCGAGTGCATGTTGTTGGCCCATGTCCAGCTTTTCATCCACTGCTCCTGCAAGTCCTTCTCCACAGGGCCGCTCTCAATCGCTTCATCCCCCAGCCTGTATTGATACTGGGGGTTGCCCTGACCCAGGTGCAGGACCTTGCACTTGGCCTTGTTGAACCCCATGAGGTTCACACAGGCCCACTTCTCGAGCTTGTCCAGGTCCCGCTGGATGGCATCCCATCCCTCAGGCGTGTCAACTGCACCACTCAGCTTGGTGTCATCTGCACACTTGCTGAGGGTGCACTCGATCCCACTGTGTATGTTATTGATGAAGACATTAAACAATGCTGGTCCCAATACAGACCCCTGAGGGACACCACTTGTCACCGATCTTCATCTGGACATAGAGCCATTGACCGCTACCCTCTGGATGCACCCATCCAACCAATTCCTCATCCACCAAACAGTCCACCCATCAAATCTGTATCCCTCCAATTTAGAGAGAAGGATGTTGTGGGGGAAAGTGTCAAAGGCCTTACAGAAGTCCAGATAGATGACATCCGTAGCTTTTCCCTTGTCCGCTGATGTAGTCACTCCATCATAGAAGACTGCTACCTTGGTCAGGCAGGACTTGCCCTTGATGAAGCCATGCTGGCTGGCTCAAATCACCTCCCTGTCCTCCATGTGCCTTAGCATAGCTTCTAGGAGGATCTGTTCTGTGATCTTCCCAGGCACAGATGTGAGGCTGACAGGTCAGTTAGTTCCCAGGGTCCTCCTTTCTACCCTTTCTAAAAATGGGTGTGATGTTCCCTTCTTCCAGTCACCAGGGACTTCACCTGACTGCCATGACTTTTCAAATATCATGGAGAGTGGCTTGGCAGCTACATCAGCCAATTCCTGAGGGACTCTGGGATGCATCTCATCAGATCCCCTAGACTTATGTATGTTCAGGTTCCTCAGGTGGTCACGGACCTGATCTTCTCTTATAGTGGGAGGGACTTTGCTCCCCCAGTCCCCATCTTGCAGTCCATCCACTCCAGAGGTGTGGGAAGAGACGTTGCCAGTGAAGACTGAGGCAAAGAAGTTGTTGGGTACCTCAGCCTTCTCCTTGACCATTGTTACCAGTTTGCCACTCTTGCTCACCGTGGGTATGCTTTCTTTGACCTTCCTTTTCTGGCTGACATACCTGTAGCAGCCCTTCTTATTATTCTTTGCATCCCTTGCCAAGTTCAGCTCCAGCTGCACCTTGGCCTTCCTGACCCCATCCCTACACAACTGGACAGTGTCCCTTTACTCTTCCCAAGATACCTGTCCCTGCTTCCACTGCCTGTGCATTTCCTTCTTGCCCTTTAGTTTGACCAGCAGGTCTCGACTCATCCATGCCCGTCTCCTGCCTTCCTGTCCTGATTTCTTACACTTGGGTATTGAGAGGTCTTGCACTCTATGGAAAGCGACCTTCAAGATCTGTCAGCTCTGTTCTGCTCCCTTGTTCCTGAGGGCAGTTTCCCAGGGGGTCCTATTGACTAACTCCTTGAAGAGCTGGAATTTTGCTTTCCTAAAATTCAGGGTCCTGACTTTACTCTCCGCCTGACATATCCCTCAGGACTGCGAACTCCAGCCCAGGCTGCCTCCAATCTTGATGTCACTGATTAGCTCATTTTATTTCACTCATTTTATCTTGGGAGTAGATACCAACTTTGCAAGCAGAACATATATGTATTCTGTTTCTCTCTAGAAGTACAATGAAATGGTATCATTTGAAAAGTTGAAATCACAGCTGAGATCTAAAAGTTTTGAAAAGTCGAGGTCAGTATTTCCTTACAAGGCTTTACATGACATCATTTTGTGTCCATGTTATGATAAAGCTTTCTAGTTACACAGATATGTTCTTCCTCTGCTTTTAGGGCATAAAAGCTCTTGTATTTTCCTTTCAAAAAAAAAAACCCACTTAAATATTTTCTGCAAGAATAAAGGCTGTTATAATTGACATTGCTACAGTAGTTTTCAAAATGTCATCATTATGCTAAATAATTTGTCAAGTGCAATGCGTTACATTTGCAACTAACTGGTTGTTTTTTGGACAAAAGTAATTCTTGGAAGCTGTTCCCTCTTAATTTGCTGCTGTAGTTGCATAGGGGTGAATTCCCAGCTTGCAAGAAAAGAAAGGGAGGATGCTCTGGAATGACAGTCCGGAGGCGTGAGGTGTATCCCTGGTTGTGCTGTGGTTCCTGTGTGATGTTGCAGTTCCTCTAGCTGTTTGCAGATGGTCATCACATTTCTCTCTCTTCTTTCAGACTTTTAACTTAAGAGTGTGATTTGCAGGACTGTCAAGTACTTTTAATGGTAGCAGAATCAGTGGGAACTCTGTTCTGAATATATTAGATGCTATAGCCTGCGGAACCACCCCGACCACCACCAGATTCTATCTATACCATGTGTATCAAAACAGGCCCCCAGATTATTAGATACTTTTGATCTGAGCTTGTGTAAACAGCATATTTTTAAAAGATTATGATGAGAGAAAATATGAATTTTCATGATTATTGCAAAATGCATACTGGTCAGCAAAACTGCAAGGCTTTAATGGGCATGAAGTGCTAAAGTCCTTCAGAGACAGGATCGCCGGCATTATTAACATGAAAGGTATTTTCCATTTAGCCATCTCTTCAAAACTATTACTGAAACATAAGGAAATTACTTGAAAGCAGGAAATCTGGCACAGATCACAGCCAGAGCTTCCCAACACCATAAATAACCAAAAATTGTCTTTGTGAATCATTTGAATAACAAACAGTGCTACCAGCTCTGTGGAGGATAAAAGCAATTAACATGTAAAATAAGCATCATCTGTAGGTAGCTGAGAAAATCTTATCCATGGAGGACACCCAACCTTCAGTAGCTTTAAACTCTCTCCTTCCATCTATGAATTATTTACTTTTTCCTTTTTCCAGGTTGGAGAAGAGTCATTATTGTTCTGTCACTTGTCACTGCTACTGATGAGAAATGTATTGCTCGGATGCTGAATGCTCGTTTAACTGGGGAACTGGCTACTGCATTCCTCAGATATACCTGAACTGCTTAGGAACCTTCTTCATAGAGTTTCTTCTTTGTGTAGATTTTGTTGGTGATCAGTGGCAAAGTGTCCTTGATAACTCTGCTGCTGCTCAACGTGGCCATTGAGAACGCTGCCTCATTTGTTCTGCAAGAACATACATTAATGACTGTACAGAGGCTGTATGGGAAACTGTCTTCAGTTCTGACAAGTGGACCTAACAAATCAGAAGGGTTAAAAAAACACGTCATTAGCCATGAAAATGACTTAATATTCTAAATTTTCATTCAGAGTCTCTGTGCTAATTATTCCTTTGACAGCAGTAACCATTAAAAATATTGTCCCTCTTCTAAAGATGCAGAAAAGGAAAGACAAAGCTTTTGAAATGTCAAATATTGAAAATTATGTTTTGATTTTAGTATCTTTCTTCCCCTTATCTGAAGAGCTTTTTTTTATTAAATAAACATGAACTCTGTTCAGAACTTCATAAAGACTGTTTTGTTCTAAAGGAGAAAAAGTAGCTAGCTGAGAAGAAACAGATATGCGGCTGCTGCTTCATATCTAAGAGGCGTGCAGATCAAAGGCAGGCAATGCAGCTCCTCTCTCTGGCATAGGCTTGCACTTTACAGCTTCGCTGCTGAAAAACGTCAGGCCCCAACACGGATCAACCTGGCAAAGCTGTACCAGCATCAAACTTGTCCTTGCTTTTAGCTCCTGCCACCCTGTCAAGTCAACAGCAGCGAGTGATGCTGGCCTGGCTGGCTAAAGCAGACTGATCATGTGGCTGACAGTATGTGGCCCAGGGAAAAGTGTGACTTCATACTGCCGCTCAGAAATAAAACCGTAGAGGGCACAGAGTTGTCTTACACAAATATGAGGAAATGCCAATTGTTAAGAGACACCTGGGGCTTCATACATTTTTGGAAGGGGAAAGGTGCCCTGTGAAAGGAGCTTCGTGAAAGCTCTGAGTTTGCTTTTTGTTTTCACTGGCAAAGAGTTCAAGCAAAAAGGATCTGACATTAGGAATAGAGCCCTGGTAAGGCCATGAGTGAAGCCAAGGGAGTCCAGGTGGAAATACATAGACGTAGTAAAGCCCAGCAAGCATTTGTTTCTTAGGAATACAACAAATCTTCAGAATTTAATAAATTATAGCGGTATTTTTCTGTGTACTTGAACACTTGTACTTCCAGCCCCACAGGGTACACTAGCCATGAAAAGGATAACGTTACCCATTTGTATGGTGGCAGTGTCTGTAATTAGTGGCAGTACTGAGAGCTCCTTCCAGGGACATCTTAGCCCGTAAGGTAATTATGAGCTCAGCACTGGCAACCAGCACATCACGTCATGGAGGTTTACCCTTGTTTGAGTCACACTTGCCCCTTAGGGAGTTTGGGCCTTCTGGAGTTTCTTGTTCCAGACAAGACAATACAATAATTGGACATTATTCCTTGCAAATCACAGTGTCGCTGAGGTTGGAAGGGACCTCTTGAGATGCTCTAGTCCAACTCCCTTGCTCAGGCAGGGTTGCTCAGGACTGTCCAGTTGGATTCAAGTATCTCCATGGATACTCTACAACCCCTCCAGGCAACTTACTCCAGTGTTTGACAACCTTCACAGCAAAAAAAGTGTTTTAATGTGTTCAGATGAAATTTCATGGTTTTTTTTTAATTTGCATCTGTACTTGCGGTACCGAACTGTGAGCAGTTTTGGAGATTTGAGGCTGTTAACTCTTTACCTTATTTCTCAAATTCCAGTAAATCCTGATTCTATTCTAAGGCATGCTTGGCCCATTATGATTTTTTGCCACTTTAAAAGCACAAAGCCTTTAACTGAAGAGAGGTTGGAGACTATCACATCTGCATTGCCTAAGAATCAATACTTCAGCTTCTTCAACTATTATGTCACCAGTCTGGTGAAAAAAGGCATTGCTGGCACCTCATGTTTACAGTAAAAGCTGCCGTTTTGTTCTCAAATGAGTTCAATGTCATCGTGCTGCATTAGTTCTAGGTTGGTAAGATTTGATCAAGTCAGTTTGATGTAATTTAAGCAACAGCTTATTCTGTGCAAGTAATTTTATGCGTGACCCTTTAAGCCCAGCTGTGACATAGTGATAAGGTGTAAAGCTCTAATTTATGAAATGGTGCTAAATGCATACCTAAGAACTTCTGTAGTAGTCATCTATGGTCTTTTTTTCACTGAATTGTCTGAGAACTGGTGAGCTATATGCACCAGTATTTTGGTTAATCCTATTTAAAACTTCAGCTTTAACCCAACTGTCATCACAGCTTTACATGAAGTATATGTGAGGCTAAACATTCCAGACCCAGGGAATTCTGAGGATTGCTTGTATTTTCTGTTTTGCAACTGGAGGAGCACATTAATGCAGTGCAAGACAGAAGCATTCACAGAACAGCAGTAGAAAACAGGAAGCAAACAGGAATGACAAAATAGTTTGGTGGTGTGTTGTTTTTTTTTTTTTTGTTCTGGAAACAGCAAACTTTTCCTCCTCACGTACTGTAGGCAATGAATTGCTAGCTTTGTTTTGTACTGGCAGAACGAATACTGGTTAAAAGATCTATTTCAGGCTGCATTTGTTTCTCCACACCTTCGGAGTCAGCATCAAGGTAAGAGAGGTTTCCAAGTCTTGGCCTTTATTGAGCTTAGGCTATGTGAAATGACAATTTTCACACACATCGAGTCTTAAAATATCTCTGATGGCAACACAACCTTTTGCGATGTTTAACATTAGAGATTAGTCGAGACTGAGTGGTTCTTATGATTTATTTTTCACTCTCTGTAAAACTTGGATTTCCTTTTTTACTTCCTTCTCAACTTACTTCTTTTGGAAAAGTGTCACAAATTTTCCAGTGTCCTAAGCACCTGATCTGATATTTAGCTATGCACAAGATCCAGCCTTACCTCCAAGTAAAAAAATAATTTTGTAATTCTAACATGACAGGCTTATTTTTGTCCACATCATCATAAAATTACAGAGCTACCATCCTAGGTAAACAATTATAAGCTGCCTCTGAACAACATAATAGTTTTCTTTCTAGGTCCTTTTATTTTTTCCTTTACTTCCTTTGAAAACAAACAAACAAAAAGATACACTGGAAGCAAAAGGATTACGTCTCATAGGATTCTGTATTGAAACTTACTCCAAACACTGTTAGAAGTTCATAGCAAGATCTTTTTTAGCTCTTTTTTCTTCCCATAATGCAGTAAAAACAACAAAAAAATACAAGTAATGAAAAATATGTGGTATTAAGGAAACAATGGCTTTGTAGTTCAGTGTCTATCTTGAATCAGCAGCCCTTCAGAAGGGCTCCATAAACATATTCTGGGTCTGCTGTATTATCTCTTTGACTAGACACACTACAAGTCAGTACACAAATAAATACACGTTACTGTAAGTCAGGAACAAGTGCTCACTCCAAGTTTTTATTAAAATTGAACACAGAGAAGTATTCAAACATACTTCTGGTTGAGAATCTAGACAGCTAATACGTTTTCAGGATCATCTGATTTTACAGTATTCCAGAATCTCAGTTAACCCTTTTGAGTGTACATTCACAGGAACATGAAAGGGAGCAAGCACCTCGTTATTCAGCCAACAACCACTAGATCATCACCAAGAAACTGGTAAGTCGGAACCTCAAGGTTATAGGGAGCGGGACCTTTCCTGATTCTGCCAGAGGCATCGTAATGGGACCCGTGGCAAGGGCAGTAATAACCACCAAAATCCCCAGAGTTAGCAATGGGTACACAACCCAGATGAGTGCAGACACCTACTAATATGACCCATTCTGGTTTCTGTACTCTGTCTAAGTCATGCTGCGGATCCCTCAGTTTAGACAAATCAACTGCAGCTTCCTGATTAATCTCTGCCTGGGTTCTGTGACGCACAAAAAGGGGCTTCCCTCTCCACTTGAAAGCCATATTCTTGCCTTCTGGAATGTCAGATAACTTGATCTCAATCTTTGACAGCGCTAGCACATCAGCAGAAGCACTCAGGCTGGAAATAAACTGGGTGACAACATTCTTAGCAGCATATGCAGTTGCTACACATGTCGTTGCAGTCACCAGGTAGGAAAACCCTTTTCTAGCTTCACTGCTGCTTTGAGAAGATGTGGTGGCATCTAGCACATCTTGACGACGATAGGCAGAGAAGTCAGGTACCACGACGTCATTATGGACATAACGAACGCTGGCAGGTGCTGCAAGAAAAACAATATGAAATGACAACACTTTCAGGTAAAAAATATTATGATGTATTTTAAGTTATACCTTTTTAATTGCATTTCTGGAATAATGGGTAAAAGTTATTCCAGAGTCTGGGTAGGATTCCACTAATTATAGATTTCAATTTTAAGTTGTAGGAAAGTGGTTTCCAGAAGGTATTTTTGGTAGATGAACAGGTGATTTGTGAAACTGTTTTATCTATTCTTTGGAAATTACACAAAGCCTGATAAGGGTGCACGAAAAATCTGCACGAAGTTCTGGGTTTAAAGTGACCTGTTTTTTCAGAAGATTTCAAGGAAAAACTCCTGCAGGATACCATGACTAGCTAAGAAAAGACAGACCTGTTTTCCATTCAAATGTTTCCCTGAAAAAAATTGCTATGAAGAAATTTGATTTAGTAAAGTTTGCACATCTGTAGCTTAACACTTTTGTGCTCTCCTTTGACTTAAGTAACTTCTACGCCTTTAATAACCTTAAGTGTGAGTTAAGCATTTTTAAGATTAAAAATGCAATACCAGGCACCCCCCTTTATATTAAACTGTTGTCAAAGCTAACTGCCCCAGTAAATAATTTTTAAACCTACAGTCCCCTATTTGCCAGGCTCACTTCACAGAAGCATTTAGGGATAAAGCTAGTAACTGTCCAATTCCCAAGCTTTTCAAGTGGGATTCCCATGTAAAACCTGTGTGCTAAACTAACAAGATGTGACAGCTAACTAAGAGGCCCTCCATTAGTTTCTCCAGCCAAAGAAAGCTGCTTCCCTCAATGAAAATCTATAAGCCAAAGAACATGCCAAAGACAGAACATATTACTTGCCAAAGTACAAGATCTGTTATTTGAAAAGAACTATTTAGTCTTTATTTTTTTTCTAGCAGTTGGCACAAAGCTAACAGAGGTTAATAAAAAACATTCTCTCGAAGTCCTTAAAACAACTCTCAGGGATTTATATGCAATATAATGGGGAAATATTTACATTTATTTACAAGTAACTCAGCACAGAGAAGATATTTGCTGTAGGATTTTAATTGCAGAGAAATTAAACTGAAATTCAAAATTCTGAGAGAGTAAACCATACTAATTTATTTCAGTATCGAGACTTAAAATATTTCACATTTAGCAACAAGTAATACAATTAACTTCTAAAAATTCCTTTTATTCAGTGAAAAGCACGCTTAATATTAATTAAAACTAAGACTAAATGTCAGCTACATTAGTTATAGATTTGTAGAATTTTCACCTGAACATATCCTTTACAGTTGAGGGTCAGATGAAGCATTAGTTCTAATCACTACAGAGCATCTTCCACAAGGCACTGCCATCTCCCAGACTTACATGAATATCCTATGTAACAGTATGAAGCAAACTGTTACTACATGCTCAGCAGCAGCAGATAAGGGCAGGAGTTCTGCATGAAATGCAAATCGGTCCGTTTCATGGAGAACTACTGCCCTTTGGCTGGAAGTCAGGTTCTGCAAGAACAACTTGGGACTAACTTTACCTGGCTGATAACACTGCATATGAACTGGGGAGAAATAGAGAAATTTCAAAAGAGGAAACAGTGATGGTTTTGACATAGTGAATCCACTGGTAGAGCTATTATTCTGCAACAGTAAAACACACCGTGTGCTCTCACTGCACATATCTGCTTTGATGCCCTTCAGCTAAATACCTTATTGAATTAAACAGAATTTTCCTGCATCTTCCCAAATGCAAAATAAATCGACCCGAGAGCCATCAAAAGGAAGCAGGCTTTCCGGTGCCCTTAACTCTAAGGTCATAAACGCATGTTACCGTAACGATGACAACTTGGAATTAAATATTTTTTTAAAAAAAGAAGCGAAAGCCAGAACCTCCCAACTATCTCACGACTCTGCTTCCCCCCGCCCGCCAGGCCGGACCTCGAGCGCTAAGGACAGCCCCGCCAGTCGCGGCGGCAGGCCCCCTCTCCCCCGCCCCGGGCGCAGGCCGCGCGGTGACCGAGGAGCGCTGACGGAGCAGTCAGCACTCCCGGCCCGCTGCCCGCGGTGCCCCGGCGCTTGCCGCTTAAGCCCCCGTCCCGCCTGGGCGCGGCTCCCTGCCCCTGGGCCCGGCTCCCGCCCCCCGACCCGAAGGGACGCGGCGGCCACCGCCCGCCCCAGCCCCGAGCGGCTCTCCCGGCGCTCTCCCCGGGCCCGGCCCACGGCGTCCCGATCCCCAGCCCGCACCGTTGAGGCTGGCGCCGGCGACGAGGCCCCCCCGGGCCGACCGGCCGTTCATGGACTCCCGGCAGAGCAGAGGCCGCTTCAGGTCCAGCGGCACCTTCTCGGCCCGACGCGCCACCGCCGGCGCCAGCGGCTTCAGCGGGCCGGGCACGGCGTGCGCCGCGGCCGACAGGTAGGGCGCGAAGGGCCCGGAGCGGGCAGCCACAGACAACATGGCGGCGGCGGCTGCTGGGCCGGTCACGGCTGCGACCTTCCCGGCGGCGGGAGACTGCGCACGCGCGCTGGCGTCACGCCGGCACGCTGTCGCGCCTTGGTGGCGTCACAGCAGCGCCGTTGGGCGGCAGGGTCATACGTCACGGCGCAGGGGGTGGTGCTGCTGCTGCCTGCGCTTCCCGGTGAAGCAGCTGCAGCCCTGAGGCGGAGAGGCCGCTGCGGCGCCGGGGTTCCCGCTCCCGGGAGCGCGGGCACGCCTGGGAGCTGCTGTGACGGTGGCTGTCTGGTGGGGGAGGGGGAGCCCCCCGGCTGGAGCAGCCCCTGCACCGCGAGTGGGGAGCCCCCGTAACAGAAGTGCTGTGCCTGTGGGAGGGGCGGGTGCAGGCAGCGAGGGGGCCCGGGAGGGGCGGTCGGGGACGCCTCGGCCCAGTGACGCCAAATGGGATCGTGAAGTCGTGGGGTTAACATCAGACTGGATCTGGTGGAGTTTGTGGGAAGGGGAATGCGGCGTGTAGGTGACGCAGTGGGTGTCACGGGCTGTGATACGTAACAAGCCTCGTGCGGCTTTGATGTGGTGAGGCTGTCAGGCAAGCAGAGGCGGTCGCAGCGTTTTCCCTTGCCAAGATAGTATTGTCTGTCTCTCAACCAGGAACTGTAAGAATTAATTCCTTGCTCTGTTCTTAACCTTTCGTCTTCCAAACATTTTTTTAAATCTCAAGGCACCTTTTTTCCCCCCTCCAGAAGCTTGGCTACGTTACGTACTTCAGTGATTAGACCGTGAGGGTGAAGAGTACTTTTAGCAGCTGCGTGCAATGTCAAGCACAAACGGGTCTTGATCTTCGCTGAGTTTTAGGCGTTATCAGGAAAGACATTCTGTATTGGATTAGCCCAGATACATGACAATTACTTTATTTTCAGAAGCTACTGTCTGAAAATATCCCGGCTCACTGTGTCCCACGTATGAATTTCATCCCCTGCTCTCTCTAAGACTTCCTGGGTCCGAATCTCTGGCTTCCCCTCTGTTACAGATGGAGTGACTTTGGGGTGGTGATGGGCCTTACCCTGCCTGTGCCTGTCTCCTGCCAGGTCTGGGACTGGCTGGGGAAGTTCGTAGCTGTCTTCGTTAGCACTGTTAATGCCAGAGTTGGTTTTGGGCTTGGGGCTCCAAGGAGGTCTCTTCACATAAAATGCTTTGGTGGTTGATTTTCCTCGTCTTGGCATTATTTCATACAAAATAGTTAAGCACTATTACAAACCTTTTTTTTTACCTTTTACTGTAATTCTTTGTTTTGTTGAGGTATTTCTGCTTAATATTGTGAAAGGACAGTAAGCGTATTGAAGTCCCATCCTAGAATACCTCTGATGATACTTGCGAGCAAATTTAAGTCATTAAAGTTTAGAACATTTCAAAGAAGGATTCAGGAAACAATGCAGGGACACGTCAGTGGTCCTGTGCGTTTTCTGCAGGACGCGGATGCATTTAAACAAAGCAGTGTGATCCCAGAACACCTTGGAGGAGTTAACGCATTCTCTTCCCTTGCTACTGTTATGATATGATTTGGAGGTGTGTAAATACTGTTCAGAAACATTACCTGAAAGAAAACTCTGCTACTTCTGGGATAACACATGCCCTTTATTATTTCTCCTATTCCTTGTGCAGTGTATGATTTTTGCCCCTTTTTATTTCTTTGTTTCTTTTTTCTTAGCTTATCTATTTAATTTTTTGTCTTTTCGTAGTCCTGCTGGATCAGTTGCAAAGTGGGAAAAAAAATTTCAGCTTGTCATAGGAGATTGGCAGGTGATAGATTTTGCATCAAGTTTGAAAAATGCAAAGCATGTTTTACAATACACTTGTTATGTTCATAACCACATTTCTGTGGGCAGCCTCCAGCTGCCACAGCTTCAGTGTGTTCCGTTGCTCATCAGCACGTTCAGTCGAGCTCAGGCTGCTGGGGGAGTCAAATAGTTCCCTAGAAACTCATCATCAGTGATTAGGAGGGTGAAGGAACACAGCAGCTGTAATTATTGCTAAAAATACATTTCTTCCATTCTCAATCACAAACATGGGCTGAGATGCAAATGCTTGAGTCCAGTTTTTATCTTCGCTCAGATCAGTTTTATTCAGCTGTGTGAATGGTGCGGGAAGCTTGCATATTGTTGCACCTTTAGATTTGCGCAGTTAGTGTAAAAAAACCTCGTCCTCCTCCCTAGCCCCCCTTAAATGCTTTTCCATTAAGGGAAGACATTTGACTACTCTTTGGGTATCTGAAGTATTTTGATTATTTATGAAGAATGTACGAAGTTGCTTTCCTGAAGATAGAATGTTTTTTTTTTCCAGAAATTCCTGCTATGTTTTTGAGTAGCAAAAAGCTAAATAAAAAGCTCTGTTTCTAGGATTTTTTTTTTTGTGGCTGTGCACAATGCTTGTCCCTGTGTGGCACAGGCAAATCAAAGTATTTAAAAATATTAAGTTAATACTACAGAAAATATTTTGGTAGATTTAAATATTTTTCTGTTAAGAATATTCTACATCTGGTCTGAGACAGCAATAGATTTGGCTTGATCTGCCAGGGTAGTCCTAAAATGGTTGATGGTATTACTTAGTGGAGCTTCTCAAAGGGAAATAAAATTGGGGTTTTTTTGTTTTTAAAAGTACATCTTCTAAGATGATATGCCAGCAGTGTGCAAGAGAGAAATACTGATTCATTTGCATGTTTGGTTTCTTTAAGTAGGTAATATGCGTGATTTCACCCTTTTGACTGCAGTAAAAAATAATCTGAAACAAAACAATGCTGCTGTCAGCTCCTTCCCCTGTGCAACAGGTAGCAAATGACATCCTCCAGGCAAATTAAAACCAAATCCACTCCCAAGGGCTATTCTGGAGGTGATAGTTCAGTTCATAAAATGAATCTTGGCAGATACAGGCCATTCACGCTGAGGAAGGGCGGCGCTTTTAAGAGACAAGAAGGCAAAATGCCATAGCAGTCTTTCCTCCCTTTGCAGCAGGGAAGCTGTTGGCTGCCTCTGCAGAGCTGCAGCCTTGATGTACAGACGGGCTTCTGGTCAGGCAGCGCCACTGTAAAACAGAACGAGTGTCTCGGGCTCTTGTTGGAAGCACCAGCCCAGCTCTCTACAAAGTCCTTCCTCTGGCCAAGGTTCCAGTTCCCCGTAGTAACCACTCAATTTGGGATGATATTCTCACCCAAAACTTGTTTGGGTTAATTGCAAGGATAAGAGGACAATAGATATATCACATAGATGAATTTCGGACTAAAGTAAAGATCCATTCTTCCACTAACAACTGGTGTGAATAAATAAATATCTATGGGGTTTTTTTCAAAAAAAATTTCTTTTACTTTATAGCATCAGTCTTATGCTTGACTTGTCACAGCTTCCGATTGTAATATTTAGCTCGGTACTGGGTGGATATGCTAGTAGGTGCATACCTGCTCCAGTCAAGCCTTTTAACTAGTTAAGGCTTCTAAAATTTTCCTAAAATGTGGGATAAACTTGACACAGAGGTATGTTGTGAAGACATTTAAGCTAAACCGTCTTCCAGAAATCTAACCACAATTTCTCAGCTAGTCAACCCAGTCCATTCATGCAAGGCTGTGAAGCTTTAGTGTTTCGTACTGGCTGTGTAAGGAGCTATTGTTTTGAAATTCAGCTGTTGCTAATAGTGTTACTACTAAATGATTTTATGATTGTGCATTTAAAAAACCTGTCTCTCTGGAGTGGTAGTTTAGGGACTGGCCTTACTGAGTTTTATTTAAGGGTTTGACTTTTTCGTATAAGTATTCACTGAATCTTTTTAACTGTTGTCTGAAATGTACTGAAATATGGTAGTTCTAATTAAGTGGGATGGATCATTCCAGTTCCAGTAGTATTGATCTATAATTTATTTCTTTCCCAGCAATTTTGTGACATCTAAGCCTGGCTAGGTAATGATTTACCCAACTCAGCACACTGTACGGTTGGCAACTGTAGTTAGTAGTGATGTAGCAATTATAGGACACCATAATAATATTCTAGAGGAAAGGTAATTTGTAGAAACTACTGGGGCTATGAATCAATGTATGGGTGGAAATAAACAATATTCAAGCAGGGGGAGAGAAAAGTAGGAAGACCCATTTTAACAGCACAAATTTTATAAACATGATTTCATTTAAGAGGAAAAGAGCTACAGAAACATGATCTTATTTTCTATTCTTTAACAAATTGCAAAATTGTCATGGTAAAGATCTGATCAGAACCAAACAAGTTCTAACAGGGCAAGAGGAGTTTCTACTAAGGACATCAGATATTAGTATGCTGTAGATATTTGGTGTTTCGCCCTGAGACTGAGGATCTGAGCTGTTACTTGTAGAAGGGTTTGTTACCAGTTGTGGTTTTTGGAGATTATTTGTTGTTGTTTTGTGGGTTTTTTTAAGTTTTGACAGTGATGTAAGTTTTGAATTTGCTAACCCAGCTCAGCTGTTTGGGATGGGGCAGATGTGGCCTCATCCCAAACAAGGTATTTTTCTGACTGGCTGCCATCCCAGAGATGGCAAAATGTGCTTGCAACTTCTAGAGACTTTTGACAAAATGAGGTAGCAGTGATTTTTTTGGAAAACACAGTTGTAAATTTTTTAAAGACATAACACTGATTTCAAATTACAGCGTGGTCAGGAGATGATTAAAACATGAAAATATTTCAGCAAAATAGGCACCACATTCTGTTATCGGAGTCCAAAATGAGTAATTTTAATTTTAAAATGACTAAGCATATTCTAGTGTGTAGGTGTTTCTTTGAGAACTGCTGTTAGGCTTATGTTCCTGAGCATCAATACTGAGCAAGTGTTTTCCAGCCAGATCTGAAAGTTAAATGCCAATATAGTATTTTGTAAACCATTTAAACAGACCTCTGTTATTGCTTTTGTGCATTCACAAGAGTGTTAGCCTCATGAAAATTTATACTGCTTAATGTTTCTGTCATTTTAAAGTAAGTTAAAAGTTCATTTGCATTAATACAAAAGCTGTAAGATGTCAGGGTTGCAGTATTACAAAACAGTTGCAGCGTATTGTTGTAATGCTTTTGGGCACGTGCAGTGGTGCTTTAGTGCCTTTCTTTACATAGTACTTTATTCTTGTGTTTATGTTTTCTTCTGATATTAACTGCAGAACTTGGCTGGCTTTTTGCTAAAATGTTGGTCACCCCAGCCAATTTGATCTTACCAGAAAGTTACCTTTTTTTGAGTTCTTTGCCATCCTGCATTGTTTTTACGCTCTGAAAAGTCGGTGCTACTAAACTTAAGACTTCAGGGTTTGCATTTGCTTTTTGGTTTTGCATTGATGATCATTTTGTTTCTCCCTGAATGAGATTCTTCAGAAAGAAAACAAACAAACAAACCACCAAACTTTGCTTGTGGAGTGTTGTTAGTAAAGCAGGTGTACCCTGCTTCATCGTGCTGGAAGATGAGGTTTTTCAAGCTGTGCTGTAGAGGAGGACTGAGAACAAGTGCTGTGTGGCCCAGGATTTCCTCCCGCTGCTAGTCGCGTTGTGTGATCTCATGTCTATAAGATGGGAGAGTGCAGGTGATGTAACACAGTCCAGCTATATGGAGGAGCAGGTTGCTCGGAGAGGTTGTGGAGTCTTCACCTGTGGAGATGCTCAAAACCCAATTGGACACAGTCCTGGACAGCCTGCTCTTGCTGACCCTGCTTGAGCCAGGGGGTTTGGACTAGATTTCAAAAGATCCCTTCCAACCTGTTGTGGTTTAACCCCGGTTGGCAACTAAGCACCACACAGCTGCTCACTCACCCTCCCCCCTGCCCCCCGCCGGTGGGATGGGGGAGAGAATTGGGGGGAAAAAAAAAAGTAAAACCTGTGGGTTGAGATAAAGGCAGTTTAATAGGACAGCAGAGGAAGAGAAAAATAATGATAAAAGAATATACAAAACAAGTGATGCACAATGCAATTGCTCGCCACCCACCAAACGATGCCCAGCCAGTCCCCGAGCAGCAATCGCTGCCCTGCAGCCAACTCCCCCCAGTTTATATACTGAGCATGACGTCATATGGTATGGAATAGCCCTTTGGTCAGTTTGGGTCAGCTGTCCTGGCTGTGCCCCCTCCCAGCTTCTTGTGCACCTGGCAGAGCATGGGAAACTGAGAAGTCCTTGACTGGTATAAGTACTACCTAGCAACAACTAAAACATCAGTGTGTTATCAGCATTCTTCTCATGCTAAATCCAAAACACAGCACTATGCCAGCTACTAGGAAGAAAATTAACTCTATCCCAGCCGAAACCAGAACACAACCAAAGTGACTCTGTGACTCTGTAACAGTCAGACTTTCATGTTAGTGCTTTTACTAATGAGCAAGGGAAAGCTGCTTGCTAAGAAGTGTTTAGACATTCCTGTGAAATGGAGTCCAAACATTGCTGCCCTGACCCGTAGAGTGGGGCTGATGGCAGCACCCAGCTCTGGTGGCTGCATGGTGCCATTGCTGAGCATGGATGTACGAACTGGGAGTGCACTGAACAAGAAGTTTCGGAAGTTAGTGGAAGAGTTTCCTGCTTTCTTTCCACTATTTAGCCTTTCCTTTAAAAGCTATTTCTAGCAGGAGTGTTTAATACTTTTTTATTTAATGGTAATTTTATTTGTATAGCTCTGTTGTAATTTTCCTGTGTAAACTTTTCAAAACACAGGATGTATCTGTAATGTAGTGGTGTGTTTCGGGATCTACAGCCTGCAGGCATTAGATGAGGCCTTCCAGTTTGTTGACTATTTAGATAAAAGCACCCTACTGCTAGAGTGTCTCCAAATGTCTGCAGTTAGTTCCTCTGCAGAATTAACGTTCATTACAGTGATTTCTGTTTTGTGGTGGGGTAAATAAATAAATAGAATTGAAGATAGATTTGTGTATGCAATACAGTTTGTAAAGTTAAAATTATGGAGACCTTTTGATAGTTAGACATTATTGTTCTTTGAAGTTGGCCTTTCACTTTGAGAAGTCACAAGATGTGATCAAAGGGAATGTGTATGAAAAGTGAGGGTCAAAAATAGACAGTAAAAATGAGAAAAAAATCTACTAACATTCAATTGGTCAAACATTTCTCTCCCACTCCCCAAATTAGTTGAAATGATGACACCTCACTGCTACAGTTTAATTCAGCTTTTTCCCAGTCAAGGAAGAAATAATTAAAGTATTGTGAGCAAAGAAGAAATCTGATGGCAGCTTTTCACTACTCTTTCTATTAATGCAGGAGTAATAGGCAGGAGTTCACAGCTTTAGCAGCCATCTTATTCTAAATCTCTTACATCCCTGCTTGATAAGGCCAAGATATATTGCCTTGAGCAGAAGGGCATGGAATATCTGGCTCTGGCAGACACGCACTCAATGTTTTGAGTATAAAATGAGATAAATACAAAGAAAGCGTATTTCTCCTCCCCACCCAAAAAGCGAACAGAAAAATCAAAGCTGTTGAGGCATTCCCCCGGGCAGGAAGAGTGGGATTTTCTAAGTCTATTATAGAGAGGAAAAAAAATAAAACCGTTGAAGTGAATTAAATAAAAATAAAAACACCAAGCCTAAGATTACGTCAAAGATTTATGTAATTGTCCAGATGGACAAAAAGAGTCATATATATGTGAAATTGATAAGATCTGATCACACAAATCAGAAAAGGCAACAAAAGGTGTCCAACCAAGCAGAAGCCAAAGGCTAGATGATAATTGCCTGGGGCAACATCCAAGGCTGCTCGGCAAGGCAGCAGCCGAAGGCTAAATGAAGTTGCCTGGAGCATCATCAAGAACAGCTAGTACAAATGTTGGTTTGAGGGAAAACATTTTCTCCCTTTCTCTTGCTTTCTCTCTTCATGTTTCCTGAAAAATCCCTGACACTTTGACCTCTTGAAGGGCATGTGTTTGACTCACAGGTGGTCTCCACTACTACATATTCTTTGCTTTTTGCGATACCTGCAGACGGAAACAAAACCAAACTGTTTTCAACTTCGTGGTCACCTTTGACCAAAAATTAAAAAGCTTTACAAAGGAGAACCCAAACTTCCTTTGCTTTGCTTACATATTTATTACAATTAATCTGTCTGAAGAACTCCATCTTGTGTCTGATGCCCAGCTGACAACGTTTGTGTGGAGTGAGTGAGAAATTCTACCCACAACTGTACAGAGAAAGAGGTTTGCAGTGACCGTCTCTTCTCTAGTCTGCTGAATGGCACTGCCATGGTTTCTATTGGTCAAAACCCAGGTGTTATTTCAAGCTTTAGCTATACATGCTGGAACAGCTCACTCTTCTGTCATTGCTAACAAATCTCTCACAGTTGCACAATTAAGCATAAATGTTACAAAAATAGAGCATTTATAACATTTCAGAGGGCCTTAAATTATTGATTAGTCGGAATAGAGATCTTTCTAAGACTAAGAAAAGCAGAAGTAGAGAAAGGGAATAGTAGCACCAGAGCTAAGCATGCTGCTTGATGCAGGGCCAAAAGATCTCACCTGCTACTACATGTGTATGTATGTGCCGCTATGAAACCTGTCTTGGGTGAAGTGGCAGAATAAGAAGAGCAACGTAAAAAGAGTGACAAAGGAAATACCTTTTTCTCAATTTCATAGTGTACAGTACGGGTCTTGATCATCGTTAGACTCTCCTGTAAGCTTTTCCCTGATGCAAGGTTGCTGGACGTTGGCTTCTAACCAGCTTAACACCAGCATGAAGCAGATAATGGCAAAGAAAGAGCTTTTTGTAATACTTGGAGCTGTTGGCAATAAAGAGCCATACCATTAAGAGCTAATGCAATGAAAGTGTCCCCATGTCATAACTTTTTCCTTTTCCTCCCCCTTACAATAGGTGTGCAGAGACTTCGCCTGTAGCTTTTTCTTATCTGAATGCTTAAGTCAAATTGTAGGACTTGATTCTAAAATAAATTGTAACTGGTTTGCAACATACGTATATCCCTTGGTCTCAGCTGGATTGCTGCAGATCTGTGTTGCTGTAAGGAGCATCTAATTTAAAAATATTGTGCTGAGAAAAAAAAGCTGGCCCTGGTCCCAAACTGTGGTATTGATCTCTGTGTGCCTCAGGGAATCGGGAACAATACGTGTATAACGTGTACTGAATTGAGCTAATTGCACACTGTAGTCTTAATCATCTAAATGTTCTTGTGACTATTACTAAGCACTTGCTTCAATAGTAGTAGCTTCTGGAAACCTGCCTATAATGCAGAAGATTTTTTTTTTTTGTTATCTGCTTGTTGTTTTTTATATGTGATGCCTTTATTTTCTGTCCTTCTATGTAGAAATGATAAATAAGAGCCTTTTCCTGTCTTTTTATGCATAGTTAGGAGAATAATCATGCTACTGAGGCTGTTCCTAATGGTTCCCAGTGGAGTTCCTCCAAGTTTTTAGATTGGTTATATTTCATATTTTCATGTATTTAGTGACCCTTGGTGCAAGAAGTAGACATATACTAATGAAATCTGCTGAGGCAAACTTACGAAGCATTCTCTACTCCAGGAAAAATCAGAATACAATATGGAAAGAATTCAAAAACTTTGAAAGTTAGGGTAAAATTTAGTAGTACAAGGTCATACAAGGTCATTTAGAGATTCATATCAAACGTTTCTACCACAAATTATAGATCTATCGTAGGAAGTGACAGGAGAAGGAAGATCTAGGTATGTGGTGGGTGATTAAAGTATAACTGTGCAATGTGTCTGTTAAATAGGTCAGTGGGATACTGGGACACATGAGTTTTTCAGTAGATATAGGAAAT
This sequence comes from Balaeniceps rex, assembly GCA_013401315.1. Taxonomy (NCBI): domain Eukaryota; kingdom Metazoa; phylum Chordata; class Aves; order Pelecaniformes; family Balaenicipitidae; genus Balaeniceps; species Balaeniceps rex. The sequence goes on from VYZW01046076.1 coordinate 120,854, forward strand.
ATTAATTTTATTATACAAAGCCACTGCACGCCCATGCAAGTAGAATGTACCTCCTGTGTCACTGAATATGCAAATATTTTTCTCAATTTGCCAAACTCAACTTTCAAAACAGTTCAGTGAGTGGATCTCTGTGGACAATCTCAAATTTCTGTGGAACGCTTGTTCAGTTAAACAACTAATCTGAAATGAACAGTGCAATCGAGAGCAAATACACTGATTTCAGTTGTTGAAACACATATCCTTACAAATTTAGCAAAGGATGTTAACGTGAATAAAAATGTAGATTATGACTGAAAGCTCATTCAAAGGAAATGGAAAATTGCAGAAGCGTTTTTGCTTTTCTCCAGCCAGGGATACAAATTGTTTAATGATGTTGGTGTGGGGTTATCTGTGAAGGGAGGTGAAAAAGGGTGAAGTTTGCAGTGTTTCTGTAAATGGATACATATAATTTTAGCCCGTGTTATTGGAGCCTGCATTACTGTCAGTGGTAACTATGTGCGTTTTACTGAGATATGAATTATTAGTATTAAATACTAATTGTACTAGCTAGAACAAGGAGGCGCGGTACTGGCTTTCCATTCATGTTAGTTCTCTTTTCTTTGTATACTGCTACGTTTCTTTCATTTTTCTTTCTTTTGCAATAGGTTTAGTTACTACAGTTATGCTGAAGAGTGACAAATTGTGTCATGGCATTGTGATGAAGACAAATACTTGCCGAGGAGAGAAGAAATCTGAATTTTTCACTTGTGTACTGAAGTCTGAAGAGAGAAAAGGTAATACATTATAAAAGGGCCTAGTTTCCAAAGTATCTTTTGCTGAGGCATGTCACTAATTCTGTGTTATGGCCTTTTCCTGCAAAAAGTTGCTGGCTTTCTTAAAATAAGACTGATGCACTTGGAAGCTGCCTTGCTATGTAAAATGGATAATACAATATAAGAGAAATGTTAGTAATTGATCATGAGCCCGTTTTTCATGAGTTTTATGTAGGGTAAGGGAGGAGTTGCTACTGTTGCAAGGGTCTCTCAAAAAGTAGGTGGTACAAGCTGTGTCATGTTTCCAAAGGAATATATTACTACCTGTCCTGAAAATTAAGAGTATAAAGAGGTGCCAAAGGAGCAGACGAAATGTTGGCAGGCAGCTTACAGTCCAGAATGAAAGCAGTGTAGAGTTGAAGCTCGCAGTTCCGCTAATCCCAAACAGATAGGTCCCTTTGCCATCATTAGCTTGTGTGGGGCACCTTCATGCCCCCCATATAAAATCTTAAAAAAATAGCACTACCTTCTTTATTATCAAGAATAGCATGAAAAGAACAGCATGAACATAGTGTAGCAGGACTAGCAATAATTTATTCCTTATCTAGATTTAAAATAAGTAATACTTCAGAGCAAAAAAGTTGTCTTGTATTCTGTATTCTCACTTTAGCCAATGTTTTGCCGGACACAGCAAGTATGTGCAAGGATGTTGGTTACACGAAAAACTGGGGATTCTAAAAGGCTGCTTTATATTTTCAGAATTTCACTCTGGGGACACCGTAAGCAGATAAACTTTTAAAAGTGTGAACAGAGTGATGCTGTTCGGTTCTTTAACAGCAATGTAAGCCTCATCGAAATGTTTTTCTCATGTTTGCAGGAAAATTGACCACAGTGCCATACTGGAATACCTCCCCAAAATAAGCTACGGCTCCTAGTGGTCACTTTAGTGCTGTCTTTGTCAACCACACTGGGGATAGCTCTGACACTCAGCCTGTTGGTACACATTGACTTCTGTCCACAAGGTCAGGTCCATGAGATAAAAACTCTTTGATAAAAGAAGAAATCAGTTCAGCTGACAGTATAGACTCATTTGGTAATAAAAGTCACTTTAGTCTGGAGTAATGAATAAATTAGTTATTAAAAAAACAAGACCGCTGGCACAAAGTTACCATATAGTACTTAGGAGACGAGCCATTTTTTGCAATGTTTTTTCTTCTGGTTGCTTCCTTTGTGTGGACTTACAGAAAACTTCTCATTTACTGACTTCTTCCTTAATCTCCTTTTATCAGCTGGACTGACATACTTCTCCGTAACTCTTCAGAAGAATGACCTGCTTGTCGTTCCCAGAGAAGCAGGACTCAGCTGACTTTCCTCTTCTGGTCTGTGGTCTCACTCTCTGCTTTCAATTCTTGGAAAGAGTGGTTCCAGGAAAAGGCATTTCACATGCTCTCAGCTTTGCTTTTTCTTACACAGATCAATGATGCTGCTGTAGATTATGATTTCCTCTTTCTATGTTACTCTCATCTAGTTTTCTTATCCCCTGTATTTCCTAGTAGTGCCTGTAGCAATGAGTAGGTCACAAAAGTATTAGTGCAGGCCTAAGCCCATGCGTTTCCCAGAGCGGTTCATATTCAGATATTTGGTTCATACAGCAATGAAGGTCCATGAGTGACATTTTCTAAGGAATGGACTTGCCTGTTACTAGACAAACAGCAGTTAAAACAGGTGAAAAAAGATAGTCTGAGGGGGACAGAAGATATGCTGAGAAACTGGAATAAAACCGCGGATCCTGTAGAACATACTTGACCAGATTTCTTAGAAAAATAGGAAAATATGATTTGTCCAGTTCAAAACTGGCTATGGCATCAAACTGACTAAAATGGAAAGGAGAGGAAAATAAAGCAATATATTGCACAGAAGCATGTCCTGGCAAGCTCTTGAAGGGCAGAAAAAACACTTGACAAAAGAGAGGAAATTAATTCTGATTACATTGTTAAAATGGGGTCACCCTGATTCCATAACAGCCTTGTCCTTGGTTCAAACAAACAAACCCCCACTACTTTAGTTTTAAAAATATAATAAATCAGAAGTAATAGTAGACAGATGAGGACTGGCAAATCGTGGGATTCCAGGGGTGTGATCTGAAGCAGATCTGGGGGAATGGAAGTGATGGGAAAGGGCTGGTGCGCAGGATTATCCCAGGATTACAAGTGACTGCATTTCTAGGTTTGATGCTGTACTTCAAAGTGAAAGATGATCTTTCTCGAGAGAAGTGTCAGCACGGTTTGTGCACTCTTTTCTTGGGCGTCTGACATACCGCGGGGTCTGCTATCAGGGATAGGCTATTGTATCAACTGTTACCATGGTCTGAAGCAGCCTGACCGTAGCTGGGTGCAGAGCTGCGCACAACGCGCCACCGGGCGCAGTGATTTCACTGCAAGTGTTAAATGGGGGACTCCTCGCGTGGTACATGCGTGGTGGCTCCACTCAGAGTTTGCTAATGTTAGCGTATCTGGTTTTGAACATTAGTTATGCAAAGTTAGAATTAATCTATTAGGAGAGTTTAATTCCCAATTGTTATTTGTTATACTAATTTTTATTTATTTCTATAAATGGATGAACTCTTGTCTGTATACTGACTTTATTCTCTGGTAGAAAGTTCAGCAGCAGTGTGATAGTTATAGTATTATGTCCAAATTTACTTTCCCAAATACAGGATAAAAAGACAAAAGTAATGTTATCAGTTAGAGTTAAAAGCTAGTTTTATGCTTTACATAAAACACAGTGAATACAAGATCACTAAATCACATTTTCAAGGCAGTTCTGGACTGGCTTTTTTTCAATACGCTGCTTCTTAGCAGAAGAGGCTATAAATTGGTTTATGGATGTTTATGAGCTCTCCCCTATGATCCATGTAATAAGTATGTAGGATTGAGAAGCAGTGGGTTTTTTTCAGGGTTTTTGCATTTATTCATATTTGTTCAATTAAAATGCAGGAAATAACAAGGGTTGTATTTACTTACATCTACTGAAATCTGTAGATGATGCAGTTTATTCTGCTGGGTTTAGGATCCTATACTTCTATGAATATATTAATTTATTAACTTTGAGGGAATGGACAGCTTGATTTGGATTAACTGGAGTTTAATATTTGGAAGAGCTGGCTGTGGTCTTTGTTTTCATGTGCATCTTTGTGTAACCTTGGGAGATTGTTCTTTGTCTTTGTCTTGTTTTCTTCTTTTTTCCTTCTTTTTTTTTTTTTAAATTTTAAGTGGGTTTTTTTTTGCCTTGAAATAAAAATAAAGGACCTCAATAGCTCTGAGGACTGAGACCTCCATCTCCCTGTGCTTTAATTTCCTTGGAGAACTTCTGCTGGAAAAGTATGATCTGGTATAAATTCATTCACTCAAGAGCACTTGAGTCTTTAAGATGCTTCTTGGTTTTTTTTACTTTCGGTTAATGCTGATTAATAATTGATCTCACTATCTACCATGACTTCCCTTTCCAGGAGAAAAAAAGTGATTTGACATATTACTTTTTAAAAAAGCTTAAATTAATGAACACAGTAAATATAGGCATACTGGTAAGCAGCATCCTGACCTAAGAAGCAATTAAAAATAAATCACCCATCTCCAAGAAAGATAAAAATAATATTCAGTAAGAGTTGTTTCCGCAGCTTGAAAGCAAGAATAAATTTCTTAAAGCAAAATGAATGTTAGAAGCACTCATTTTTGTGGAAGGAAAAAAGAGCCTAATGCACTAAAGAAACAAGAGCAAAGGCTGAAATAGCATAATCCTTTTCTCTTCAAAATATGGAAACGGGAAGGAACAGAATAGGGAAATAGACCTTTAAATGTTGAAATGCATTATCTTAAAGGAATTGCTCTGAAACAGCACATTGGTAATACTAATGCTGGCAGGAGAGTGTGTCTGTGGGAGCATCAAATGAAAATTATCTGAATCATGGCGATCACTTGTCCACATAAAGTGTCCATCACATTTACACAGAAGTACCTGAACAGTGATATGGTTGTCCTCGTGCTCTCCAGGACAGTGACCTACCTTGATTCTCATGAATGTCTGAGCTGAAATCTGTATTCCCTTCCTATTGAAAGCACTGTGTGACCATGCTGCATGATTTTAGGGCCTGACCCAGCTCTGACTGAAGTCTGCTTTTTACTTTAATAGCAGGGGAATTGGGCCAGCCATAGTTACTTATGATCCCCATCAAAAAAAGTATCCATTTCAGTTACTAGTGATGTCCTTTCAGTTTGTAAAATGATGTGGCGCTGTAGTGGAGCCTATAAATAACCAGATTGGATTGCCATGGCGATGGGAGAATCAATTTTTTTTTTTTTTAATGCCTAAAAGAATGGGGTCAGCCTCAGAGCCACTGCTAGCTTGGAAATGAAGTGGCACCTGAGCTGGTCAGGGAGAAAGGAACAGACTGTTTATTAGAAGCACTAGAGGGTGGAGTTCAAGGCAGTAGATCAAGGCTGAAATACTGGCACTGTTGAGCTCATTGAGTTGTATGTTGACTTCACTGGAGGCAGAATTTCACTTGAGATTTCCCTCAATAAGGGAAATTCTTTGAACAGTTGACATGTGTCCACCCTCTTGTCATTTCTCCCTCATTCTTCTCCCTCATCCTTGCATTTCAATATTATAAATTGTTGGATAATTTATCAGTTCTTTTTGAAGCATGAGAAAACTTGGCAGAGAGTACAAAGTTGAAAGTAACTCATTCTGTAACAGTTTCAGATCCATGCTAATCATTAATTTTGAGTAAAGGTGATTTTCTTTTCAAACAGCTTCTCCGAAGGCTATCTCTTTATGTGACTAATAAGACTTCATGGACATGGCAAGCCTCCTGGGAGCCCTGAGGGAAAAGAGCAGCATCGCTGCAAGTTGTAGAGTCATCCAGGGGAATCTAATGACCCTACAGCTACTTGTGTAGGAACTTTGTTTCTTCGTTTGTCTGATTGCAAGATCACCCGTGAAAGCGTCACAGAATCTGAGGTATTTACTTGATCTGACAGGCCCCATCCCTTGCAAAGGAAATCTGACAAGTAGCAGGGAACAATATATGACTTAAGGTCCAGTTCCATGTAGATTTGTTTGAACTGCTAGAGAATTATAGATTGGAGTTTAGTCAAAGGCAACTGTCAGTTACATTTTCTCAATATTCATACTGAAGATTTTATTTTAAGTGGTTCACAAAATGCTTTTTACATTTTTAAATTGCTTCATGAGTATGGATCAATCAGCAAATATAGCAGTAATGAGTTCCTTTTAATAGGAAAGAGCTCACTAATTACCATGCTGATTATATAAACCAAGTTTTTAGCCAACAAAAAAGCTCCTGCAGGCACTGTCCTTCCACCTGCTGGGGGGCGGGCAATTCTAATTAAAAAATAAGAGGAAATAATTTTTCTTTTTAGTCTGTTTCAAATCCTAGGGAAAAAAGTGTGCTCACTCACTTTCTATATGTGACATCATCTGAGATCAGTAGATGCTTCCACAGGTCTTTGAAAAGGCTACCACCACCAAAATTTAAAAAATAGCTCATCACAAACACTGTCTTTTTTCTGTTCAAAAGGAAGGTCTTCCAGGTGTGAGGTTTAATCTGGGGCCTGCCAGTGAACAGGTGTTTGCCCTTGATTTCATTTTGGCTGGGTGTATTTTCTGATTTCTTTCACTACACCAGGCCGTGTTTGGCAGCAGGGTGATGAATGCTGTGTGTTGATACCCAGCAGGGAGTCTCTGGCTGTCCACAGACATATTATCAGCGGGCTCTGGAGAGCTGTTGTCAGCTGAGTTTGTCAGCAGAAGATCCCCACACTCTCACATAAGATGAGTTCTCCTGTAGGCAACAGTAGCTATGCTAAAATGAAACTTGAACATTTGAGAAACACCCTGGGTTATTAGCTATTGCAAAGCCAGGGGATGGCCTCTTGGTTATGGCATTAGGCTGGAGTTGAGAAACCCATGGGCTTGCGGGTAGCTTGGGCAAATTGCTTTGTGTCTGTGCCTCATCTGAAATGTGCCTTGTTAATACATGAAAAATCATGAGGTGCTTAGAGACTGGGTATAAATAAGGTAATTAGGTAGACTTTAGGCAGAAAGGAGCAAAGGAAAGCAAGTCTGAAAGCTTTTCTTATTTTTGTTCTGTATTCTCTATCTTTCCTTATTTTTCAAAGGAAAAATACGTTCTGGGAGGTGCATAAACCCTTTTCCTTTTAGAGAATTTGGAGGAAGAGAGGGGGAACAGTGGAGTATCCCTTGGGACTACTGCCTGATCTAGACCTACTGAGTGCATGCCATTCACGGCGCTAATGCAACCTTATTACTTCCTAAAATAATTAGTTCCTGCTGGATTTATGGCTATCACACAGATTAAATTGTTGATGCTATGGGAATAGCAGTTGTCAAAAAGCTCATTTTCACAATTTATTTATCTAAGGAATTTCTAATGCAGTTTGACCTTTATTCTGAACTAAGATGCTTTTTTTTTGTTGTGGGTCAACTGGGAAAGGTTCATAACATATAGTTCAGAATCTATAAGCAAGGATGTTGGAGGTGATGCCAAACACTTAACAATAAGAAACTGACGCAAATCCTAATTTTATCCAGAATAATCACAGATGACAATGTTACTGAATATTCAGCGTCTCATTTTAAATGTGTATGTGTGCTCAGCCTTGCTTCTTGTGGATAACTCCTATTTATCAGAAATTCAAATCCTTACTCATGTTTCAAGCAGAGACCAGGATGCGTAAAAACTTCTTGCTTCTAAAAATACCACATTGATAGCAGAAACGTATGTGTGAAACGATGCAGATCGCTTTTTCCACCATTGATTTTGTTTTGTTCTGTGGGTAAAGAAAGAAATTAACTTTTCAGTCCTAGAAAACCAGTATTTTTTGTAAGTGGTACAATTCTTTAAAACATAAATGAGAATCCTCTGTCTTCCTTTTCTCTCTGGGAAAATAGATTATTACCTTTTCTCTTGGAATACTGTCATTCAAAAAATCTTAATTTTTAGTAAGGAAAAAAATTGAAAATATGAATATTTCCTTTTAGTGGGATAAAATTGTTAATTTGAATGTCAGGCACAAAATATTAATGTTTTTGCACAGAGAAAAATGTGCAAGAATTGTATTATTGTATATTTTATTTAATTTATTCTGCCTGCAGGTACTAATTGAATTCATTTTCATCGATTTAAGGAATGCATTTGAGCTGAAATATTATGCTTAAAGGCATCAGCAAGTGATATGATAGAACTGTACCTGTAGTTCAGAATGAAGAGATAAAAGGAAAAGAAACTGTTATTCCTAAGGAGAATTAAAAAGTAGGGGAGGAAAGTCCTTTTTAATAATGGTTCATTTTCTTCCTTTTTAGTACAAAGTGATAAATGGAAATAAATTCATGTTCCAAGCCTCAGACATAGTGTAAGGTCATTTATGAGGATGTTATCTTCATGGGAGAAGAGAAGTTTGTCAGAAGTTGTTAATGTTGAAAGTATGGAAAGTGGATTAAAATATCACAGGGAAAAAAAAAGATTGTCAAGATGACAGAATAAACCTGTATACCTATTTTCCAATTTTCATCTCAACATGAAAACACAGCATGATACTAAATTTCAGTGAAAAGAAACAGGATATATCGGTCAGCAGCTTGGTAGGAGGGGAATCACATTTTTATAAAGCAGATATTGGGTTTGATAAAACAGAAACACATTCCTAAATTAGTGGTTGTGTTCTCTGTTGCAAGAACTGTTCTTGGACAATGTCCAATTTTTACTTGGGCTGTGCGAAAAGTCCTGGAAAACCTCTTTTCCAAATGCATGTCACTATACAGATCTCTGGTCATTGGGGATTTCAGGTAAGTTTTGAGAAAGGCCATTGTACCATTTCTGTTGGATAAGTATTTACTGAAATATAAGGGCCAGCGAGCAGCATATGAAAGGGAGGTGGCTTTATAAACAAACTGTCCCACTTTACAGTATAACTTGAAGAGCAGCATATGAAGGAGATAATAGGTTCAGTCACATATATCTATATGGATACAGTGAAAGGGATGAGATATCAGAGGATTAATGAGGGCATGATTTCAAGATGAGATGTGAACAAGGGCCAGAGGTGGTGTGCAGAATGAATGCTAATGATGCATGTGTCTAGGTGTATTGGCAGGGCTGATGGCAAGAGAGAATACGTATAGATAACTTTCTTGATTTTGAGACAGAACACCGTGCTTGAGGAACTGAAGAGGAGGAAGGTAGAATTCCATAACAGCGTTGTCAGAATTGCTGGTAAGAACAGAACGACATTTTTGCTGGTGTGTATTTGTCAATTGTTTCATACAAAAGGGGGTTTGAACCTTCACCGCTGGATGATATTTTAATTGTCCCTCTACTTAACAGCAGTTTGACTCTCCATTTCAGATTTTTTATAAAAAAGTAGCATGATTTTTCTACTGTTGCCTCTTGTTTCTTGCACTGACTGCAGATATCCTACCATTTGACTTGTGCATCATTTCACTGTCCAGTTAGAAGAAAATTATGTTCTTTTTCTCAACCAAAATGGAGAGTGTCTTAGGCATCAGTCCAGTTTACCAAGTATTGCCATGAGATGTATGAGCCTGCCGATGCCAATTTTGGAATTTGTCTGCTGAAAAGCACAAAGTTTTGAGGCATACATTTTAAAAAAAAAA
>VYZW01046078.1:10666-28368 GCA_013401315.1 Balaeniceps rex
TTAGTAAGGAAGGAAGAGGTGCATTTTCTATATGACTGTTGCTAATATACAGGAGTGCAGGGTAGGAAGGCAGCCCTTGAGAAGCTCCTCCTTGGCTTGGAAGGGCATCGTGTCCGATTATGACAACTTACTTAATTCTAGACATTGGTAAACGAACAGGGATGTGGAAGGGCATGTATATGAAAGAGGAGGACTTTTTAATCTCGCAAGCTGGCCTCAGGGGTTTTGGTTCAGAAACAGACAGGAGTTATATAGGATTCCCAGAATACAGCTGGTGCACCCATAACTGCATTGGCTATAATAGGATTTTTTACTGTGCTAGGAATGAAATATCGGGCTCTCATTGTTATCTTTCCTTGTGCAGCTGTAAAGAATTTATTTGTGAGTTTTACAATATCCAGAGGTGGTTCCTTTGTACCCTTTTTCAATAAAGTTGAAATGCCAAAAGTTTTTCAGTTTCTTATTACTCTCTTTGCCCAGTACAAAGCCCCCGTAGCAATCCTGAGACTGGCACGTCTGTCCTATCGTGAACCTTTTCTGAAAGAGACCATTTTAATTTCCCTGCATAGCTGGTCCTTCTAATGCCATTTTTAGTTAGCCCCAATATCGAGTCTTTTCCAGCATGTTGAGTTCAACAAACTCATGCCAGACTAGCAAGACATTTATTAATGGTTCTGAAAAGCTTTGTTATTTTATCTATTCTTGACAAGACTCTGGGTCATACCTCAGATTTTGGGCATTCTCTGTTCAGTGTACTGAAATTTCTTGTAAGCCTGAAGTGTCCCACCTTAGAACGGAGAAAATGTCATATGTGAATGTGGGGATAAAAATGTTTCACTGGAAAAAAGATACCTCAATTTCCCAGAATATTAAGGAATCAGGGAGCCATTTCATTTCCACATGCTAGCTTGCTCCCTGGTCTTTCTTTTGTAAGACTGCCATTCACTAAAGAGTTTGGCCCTGATTTCTCATTGCCTTAAGTGGAAGCACGAGTAGGCACTTGATGTGGCTTCCCAAATACTCCACTTTCCATCAGCAGTCAGTGGCTGTTCATGAGAATTGTTCTGGATTTGATACTGCTGTTTGAGCGTATTCAATCCTGACAAACATAGTCCTTTTTTTAAAAGCTGTCAGTATTAAAGGTAACTTTCATGTTAATGGACATGACAAATTAATCCAGCAAAGAAATACACAATAATAGAGTCCATTTTAGATTATATTTCTCTTTCTCCCTGCATACCGATTCTTTAAAATCAATTTTAAGAAATACCATTTTTTTCCACTGAGACTTTTTTTTCTCTTTCACTGTCTTTTATGAATCCCCTTTCACCTCCATAGGTGCTTGTCATGTCTAGGGAAACAATACATTTTAAATTCAGATGTAGCGGGTCTGATCATATTGTCTATTCATGAGCGCGTTTCCCACTGAAACCAGGCCGGATCATGGTGTAGGACTAAGCATTACTGCTAATGAGTAAGGAAATAACAAACTTCAAATTTTTGGAAGGACATGAGGGAAACGGTGAAGAAAACCTTTCTCTTAACCCCTTCCAGTGAATCTACCACATATATATATATCTCTTCAACAGCTATTACCCAACAATCTCCTCATTCAAGAAGTACTTGGACAGATGGAAGTCAAAACAGTAGGGGACTAATAAACTGTTTCAAGGTTCCCAAATTAGGTCTGCTTAAAAATAAAAAATGGATTTATAAATGCTAGCATCCAATCAGAGTGTTGCCACTGACTTCCATGGTTCTGGCAGTATCTGGCTCCTAACACAAACACAAATGTCGTAATTTGTTTTCCATCCCCTCTGATGTCAATGTAAACAATCTTTTGGATGGATTTGGATATTTCTCTGCAGGAGTATGAAGCCTAACTCAACAGTATTGTGTTAGTTTATGAGAAGCAGAAGGGGAATCTGACAAGTTTAGTGACATTGTCCAAGCTATCTGAAACATAGAAAATGTCTTACATGATGAAAAGCATATTAAAGTATGGTCTATATTCATTGTTTAAGTGTACATTAGAAGCCACCTATGTCAAGACCTGAGCTAAAAATGACCAAGCCAAAGCAAAAGGCATAGAAATAGTCAACGTTTCATACAATTCACTATCTATTCTTTTGAAGCTATTAAAATGTTTCTTGATGATATTATCTTTTCTCTCAAGATTTGTGAGAAAAGTCAGTTCACATAGGATCATGTACAATACTCAGAGAAGGCAAGATTCACTCCTTTCTTCCCTGTTCTTCTAAGAATAACCTGATGAATCTTTCCCTGAATATATATATCTCTTTGTTCTTGTCTTGCAGTTTGAATTTGAATTCAGTCAACTGCATTTCCCAAGGAAGTCTTGCATTCAGACCCAAGTTAACAAAAGCATTTGTTTACTGCTTGCTAACTATTAATACCTTTTGACAGAGGTCTTTAAGCCCATTTTTTAACTGACTTATTGGAAATATTTTAGGAGTTATTTTTTCAGAAACAGTTCAGGCAAGCAGATGAGCATAAGTGGGTATCACACATAAAAGTTGCCCACTTTGCTTTTCCAGGTTCTGCACTTGGTGTGAGAATTCAGGGTTGAGTGTGCCTCGTAACGAAGGATGCTCTAGCATACCACGGGTAGCGCAGTATTTCTGTACTTGCCTGGAGGCCTGGCTCTTAATCCTGAAGTCCGGTCACTCCATGCTCAGCTAACAACATTGTTTACCACAAAAGGTTCAGCAACAACTACTGCTAAAATTGCTCAGTGGTCAGTAGTGTTTCTTGAAATTAATTTTCAGACTGAGTAGCTGCCTGCTGTGAGGAGGTTTATGGTAGACTGTCTCTCCTGACGGCCAGAAGTTGCCTAGGACCTTTTCACGGACAAGCAACACATTTTAAAGTATGCACTTGCTTAGGCACATTATTATTCTAAATGTCTTGAAGTTAGGTTCTCACTCTTTGTCACCATAGAAATGATTATACAATTACTTACCATTTTTTCCAAAGAAGGACTGCCTATGTATCTGGGTATGCATACAATGGCTCTCCAAGGCATGGAAGAATTACTTGACTGCAAATAAGAGACCATCTCTTCACTACCCAGGACCTAGCAGGAAAGGGGCAGCCGCAAACCAGGCTGACCAAACACATGTGGAAAGGAGCAGGCAAGGCAGACTGAGGGCACGTACTCTTCCAGCTGCAGCTTTCCCAGCTGGAGAAACTGAAGCTGTGGCATGGCACCCTGTTGCTGTTACCCCTCCGAGGGTTGTGCTTCCAGGTCTGCCAGGCACACTGCTTCAGCATGTACTGCTTAAGCCATTTTTGTCAAAGTAAGCTATCCCCCAATTACAGCACAATCTGTATTGATGCAACACAACGCGAGCGATGCTGCTGTTTCAGCTTGCAGCGGAGGACCTGTAGGCAGATGTTCTCACTGCGCCTGCTTGTACCGTGGCATCTCAGAGCGCTTGCCCAGCACAAAAAGGGTATGTGGATCCCTCACGCTCAATGAACTTCACCCCTTTGGGCATCTTCAATATTAAGGTGAGGTGCTGAGCACTTGTGCATGGTTTAGTCAATATTCAAAGAACAGATATTTTACACTTTCAGTTTTCCTCCCTTTTTTTTTGATCACTTGATTGAACTGCATGCAGCGGCACACTGGACTAATTTTTAGGGTAACTCCTATTTCACTCAATAGTATATGATGTATTCACTCTCTTTAAACCTCTTTCAAGTTCAGTTTTGATTTCTGCCCCACTATTATATTCCTCAGTGTTTTGTCTATTCTTCTATGTCATTCTTCTATGAATCTTGGGTTCAGTGCCCAAGTTCCCTACAAGTTCTAAGAATTCCCTGCTCTGAGCAGTACATACATTAAAGATGCTGAAGAGAGCCCTTTCAAATTCAAATACATAAAAGCAAATGGGAATATAAACTCACAAAATGCAAACACAAAAATGCAAACATAAATGCTTTCCATAATACGGTGGAAAGCAAATGAAAGGATAAGGTTTTTGATAGGGGAAAGCAATTGTCTAGGAAAATAAAAATCATAAAACTTTAGAAAGGAAGATTTGAGGTGTTATTTTCTGAAATGGGGAGAAATATACTGAGCAAGGTCTCAAAGTTCATCAGATGCTGTGCTAATTTAAGAGTCTTAAATAGCAGACATTGTCTGTCTGTCATGGAATTGTATGTCTGTCAACTGCCTGTTAGGTTGGGGCTCTAGAGGATCCCAGATGCGCCAGTGGAATCTCAGGAGCCAAAAACCTACCCAAACTGTCTAGGATTTTTATTTGTCTTGGTTTTTGTTTTGTTTTGTTTTGTTTTGTTTTGTTTTGTTTTTTCTGGCAAGTTCAGCAAGGGTAATGGAAACAACTAGTTAAGAGTAAAGTTGGACCTAAACTGTTTCTTACCTAACAATTTCTTTTTCATCTTCCAGAATCCTTTTTTACAGTCTTAAACAGTCTACTTTAAAAGAAACATTTTTTTTGTGCTTTTCCCCATTTCTAAACAGTGGAGAAGTACTGAAATGCAGTGCCAAAGCCTTTTCTTCCAGTATTTCCATCCCATTAGAAACCACAAAGTGAGGCAAATGCTGAGAGCAAGCCTCTTCTTGCAAAACTTCCAGTTCAATCTATTGAACACAGAGGTTTGGATGAGTTTGTTTAAGCCTGCAAAGGTTGACTCAGTCCTTCATCCTCCACTGGTAGGTAAATTGAATCATGGGATTTATAAAGAATAAACCTTGCCAGACAAACTTGATTGCATTTTTGATGGAATTACAAAATTAGCAGATGATGGGAAAGCAGTAGATGTAATGTATTTGGATTTCAGGAAAGCATTTGATACTGCTTCACGAAATCTTACTTGAAAAATTAATTTAGATCAGCTGCAAGTAGAACACCGTCACGTGGGACGAGGAGCTGAAACCTCATGAAAAAGGACAACGACAAGAGGCAGCAGAGACTTGCCTGTGCCCCTGACCTCTGCGCTCTGAGGACATCACCTTTGGCCCTCCACGAGGAGATACAGCCGCAGGGCTCTCTGTGGGCTCCCAGCGAGTCTGGCTGTGCTGCCACGGTCGTGCTTGATTAGGGTGGAGGACTGGGACTCAGCCTACTGATGTGATCAGGGAAAGCACAACCCGAATGCCACGTGGGATGGGGGATTGGTGTCCCGGTGGCAGTCATGTGCTGCTTTCCTGGAAGTCGATGATGCTGGCATCTGAGAAAGAAGTTTGTGGCTCTCCTGTGCTGGGGGGCAGAGGATAACGAAAGCAAAACCTACCTGCCTTGTTGGGAAAAGGGTGAGAGCCCCTAAAAGGGTAATTATCTACCAGGTTAAAGTAAAGGAGACAGAGATCTTTAAAGAGCACAAACTATCTTGACTGATTTGTTCCTCCGTGTCAAGGAAAAGAGACCATGATATAGAATATTCTGCTGTGATTTCACATTTCGTTCTGAAGGCATCATCCTAAGAAAAAATATTGACAAACAGAGGTCATTTTAGAGAAGGAGCAAAGCAAAATGTCCAGATGCTGATGTGATAGAATTTACGTTTTTATACATACATATATATATATATATGTAGTATAAATAGCTTGGCTAAAAGGCAACCATGGGGGTTTGGCAAGGTACCAGCATTTAGAGGCCATAAGAAGACAAATATAAATGGCACAGACTTAACCAGTCAATTCAGGATACTGCAGCTGACTCCAGTAGGAGCTTCCTGAGGGAGAGGTGGATCCTTGGGGTTTATACAGAATAGCTGACTGTGGACAAAGTGGTATAACTAGGCAAACTGGGTTGGAATCGATAAAAGAAATAAGTAGTTGAAATACAGGGAAAACTCCTAACAGTGAACGTCCTATGATGTTATCAAAGGAAATGGTAAATAGCTCATCCATCAGAACATTTACATCTAATTTGGATAAAAACTGGGTTTTTCCACATGGATTCCCCTGGCCCCTGCCAATTCCTTGAAAGCTCACAGGAGTCTCAGTGGGATTTGGTTACACCTCAGCAGAAGACAAGCCCTTATCCACCCAGTAGAAAAATATTTCCTCTGGCTATCTGCCACGTAGAAACCAGATCTTAGCGTTCATTTCAGTTCTTTCTTTACATTTCTCGCATGCCGTCTCCCCTTTCCCACTCATCCTGCATGCCTTTGCCCTCATCGCTAAGGGCCAGGTCTGCAGTTGCAGGAGAGCTTGGTTCGTGCCATGCTCCACAGAAGCTCTTCCCAGCAGCATCAGTCCCCACTGGTTTCACCTTGCAGGGAGCGCTGCTGAAAGTGTTTCTGCATCGGAGCATCCTGCACGTTTTGACTGTGCAGAAGAGGCTAAATCTATCGCCTAGTCAGGGCAGATTTGGTCATGCAAGCTACCAATTTGTTTATCTCTGTTCAACGGTTAATCTTTTTTTAAATACTGGAAGCTTAAATCTAAAAATCAACTGCTTTCCTAAGACCTTTTAAGTCAACTTTCAAAGGCAGTCTTTTATTGCTGGGTTATAAACCCCTTTACAGAAGGAAAGCTTTAAGTCTGAATATTAAAGTAAAGTGTTTAAAGTTCCTTTTTGGATTGTGAAGCTATTATTAAAGCAGGATGGAAACTAGTTTGCAGTCTGCCTTTTACACAGAGCATCCATACTGCCAGAGTCCAAAATGAAGTCACTTTTTTGGATTAGGCGCAGACCACAGAAGGCTTAGAAACGCCACTTGTAATTAAAAACATTGCGCCTGGATCCCTCTGCCTTTATCGAGGTTAAATGGCCACTGAAAGCAATACAAGTTGAGACTGAAGAACAACAGCAAGCTCATGTCCTCTATTTTCTAATATATTTAACTGTTTATGGATGCTAGGAAAGCTTTGTACATTTTGTACGTTTCAACAGTAAAATGGATGCAATTTCCTCTAACTTTGATAGTGATTGTAATAACAGTTAGTGCTCTGTGAGGCCAAGCAGAGCCACCTTTCCTTGTCCCCTTCTCCACGCCATATGAGATTGACTGTCAGCCCTTCAGCGTGGACAAATGTTGTGGGCTGTTGTTGCAGCTTTCTTTGTTTTTTCAGCTTTATCTGTTGTATTTCTACTAATGCCTTGTCTACTTTATGGATCAGGGACTTTTATCTAGCCGTCTGGAAAAGCTTAGCACAATGCAGCCCTGATCCTGCCTGAGCTATCACAATATCAATACTAATTGCACAGCATTTTAATTCTTACAAATTTTATGTAAACTAGACGGGCTAGATTCAGTAAAGGATGTATGCAGGTACCTGAAAAAGGGCTTGGTTGGGACTGAAGGGCTAAGCAGAATACTGTGATCTAAAAGAACCCCCTCCAGCTGCCGGCAGCTGTGGGCTCATAGGCCTGGTCCTTTTCACTCAACATTTTGTCAGGCGCTGCACAGCCCAGTTTTACACCTCCTGCCTTGACTTCCACCGCACGGTGGAAACTACGTGTCCTTCCATTCAGGTTCCCTCCACCACCACTGGTAAATATCCTCAGGATATAATACATAGGATCAGACCCTTCCAGAAATACAGCTCTAGCCACTTTTTTTCAATGTACCACAAGGACAGAAGAGACTTGGCTAGCTGCAAGATAGACCCACCTCCCCAGAAACATATGCTAGATTCCAGGAAGATTATGTAGAAAAGGTGAACGTGACCCTGCAGACTAGTGATTGGGGCATTTGCCTTGGAGGAGAGAAGCCGTAGTCCCAGGACAGTTTCTGCAGCTTGCTATCTTGGATCGTCATCAGACAAGAGGGAAGAACAGTTTGGTGAACGCGGTTCAAAACTCAAGAGTTCCCCAGATTTGTTAATTGCAGTCTCAGGGTACCTCCCCAGCCACCAACCTGGCTGCCATTTGGGGCTCTGTGCTTTGCTCGACAGCCCCGGCGCTTACTACAGGTCCTAGGCTCCCCTCCTGGGGATGGAGCTTAAAAGCCACATAGCTTTTATTTTTTCCCTGGCACAAGTAGTCTTCGTATCAGTGAATTCTTTACAACCACATTTTTTCAGAGGTATCCCCATTTCACCATAAACCTTCTGTGCCCAAGTTTAGATTCTTTCTGATAAGGACTCCCAAATGTGCTGAATTTGGCATGAAGTTATTTTGTGCACTTAGCAGACCACAAAGCAGAGGAGAGATGCCAACAGCTCATTAACCCTTGTATCCCCCTCCTTTTAACCATATTCATTATATCATTTACCAATGCAGTAGAAGTACCGCACCCGACTGTCAGGAAAGACTTGAGGGTCAAGTATAGCATCCAGGCATCCAGTCCCGGAGCCGCTCAAGTGAATAGTAATAGGGAAATCATCCACTGGGATGCAGTTGTTCCTGCACCACACTAATCCATAATGCTTCTCAGTTGAACAGCAACCTTTAATTTTTATATTTTTTTCTTAAACGCATCTGTAAATCTGGATGTCGTGCTCCTTATCAAGTTACCCAGGTGCCATATTTCTAGGTAGTTTACAAAATCCCAACCTACAAACAAGAGTAAAGTTGTGAGCAAGAAACTACTGATGATTTCTGACCAAGTGCCGGTCAGAGAGTTTTGCAGATGATCTTCAGTTTCTGTCACCAGTGGCAATGTCTTTAGAAATATTACAGCCTGCAACAGGGGTGGAAGGGCTATGAATAGTATTAGTATCATACAATTTAATTCCGGTTTTGCCAATGAATCAGCAGTACTCAGAGAGCTGTAAATCCTTGTAATTCTTCCTCTCTGCCTGCTGACGATGCAGGATGGTGTGCTGAGCCTCCGTGCCGCGCTCCGAAGGGGCAGTTCTGCGGACACTGTTGAGCCACTGCTTTGCTGAAAGACCTCTGGAGCGCTGCCATCACGGCCAGCGTCCAGAAATGTTCCTTGGTGAAGTAAAATCTAACGTAACGTTACGCGGTGGGGTTAAGGGCTCTGCATAGCGTGCACGCATGTGTTACACCAGCTAAGAGAGCGTAACAAAACGAGTGCCCGATTCCCCTGAAGGTACAGCAAGGTGGCTACTTCTTATTTTTGTTTTGTTTGCATGAAGGTAGCATGCATGTCTTAGGCTTTTTAGTATATTTTAACTGAATGTGAAAGTTTCTCTGTTCCCTTTTGTGTGCTGGAATGCAGGGATGGAGAAAAGGAAAGCACAAAAAGCAGGAGGGCAACTGGGGCCCTGTTGTCTGCAGATAGGGCAAAAATCGTGAAGGAAATCTGTATGTTATTAACTGGCTCAGTTAATAAAAACTGAATATATGTGACACATTTAAAGGTTTAAATATCTCTTAAAACATTTTACTGGCAACATTTTAAAGCCATAGTTATTTCTGCACTGAGCCATGGAACTGTGAAGAAGTTGTCTCATGGTGTTTTGCGCATAGAAAATGTCAAGAAAGGCAAAAAGGGCAGCTTTGGGTACGGGAAACAAGGGAGAAAATCCCGCATATGCTGATACTTCTTTATACGTGCACTTACATTTGCAAACACACACATATACTCTTTGTGCAAAGCTGTTTTGTGCTGGAGGAGTAGAATAAGATGGAACTAGGAGCAGAACAGACTTTGAATGCAGCAGCTGTAAGAGGACAGTAAGGAAAACTGAAAGTCAAGGACACTGTCAGCTATGAAGCTGAGATAGGAGATGCTACAATAAATGCACAACAGTGGAAGAAGGATGATCATATGCTTGGATGGGGGAGGTAGCAAGGCTGACGAGCTCCAAGGCGTGTGTCCAACTTTAGTACTATGTCCCCCACACTGTTCTTCCCAAAAAAGCTACCAAAGGTGACACCAGCATCGGCACATATGGTCAAGGGGAAGAACTATCAGATTTCTCTTCCCACAACTACTAATATGCAACCAAATGCTTCTCGATGGGATAGAAGTAGCATGTGTGGCATCGTCACAGGACTAAAGACTAGAAGTCACACAGCTATAGATGTTTACCATCATCAAGCAGGAACTTCAATGAAACCATGCTTCGCTGCACCACGGGACCAGAAAGGGGTTGAAGAACACATTTTGAGATGGACTGATAAATTATGGCCCATATCCTGCTACAAACACCACCTTAGCATTTGAAATGCGTGATAGAAAGCTGTCCTAAATGATCACTGACCTTCAAACAGAAGGGGGAAGAAAGCCAGACCCAACTTGACAATATCTTTTCTGAAGCAAAAAAACCTATATTTAACTGGATTCTCATGAAGGATCACGTGTGCCACAAGAGGATAAATTTGGAGCATTCTCAGTTTCAGAGTGAATATTTTATATAAACACACTAAACAGTATAGGAAAAATACAGTGCTCTCCACAACAGTAATGCTCAGTGAGCTAAAAAACCAGACTGGGCCAGATCTTAGTTACAATTCCCAATGCAACCTATTCTTGAATATGAGGTCTCCTGAGAGATACCTTACATAACAGGAAATTGTGGATAATCACAGAAAATACATCAAAGCCATTTCAGATATTTCTAACACAACAAGTATATACTAAATGTTAGGAAAAAAAAACCCCGTGTGCATATTAGCATGTAGGTTTTATTTTGTATGGGTTGGAATGTTTCTTCCACGAGCAGGGTTTATAAATTTGCTGGGGCGTGGAGTTATGACCAGTCTGCCGTGTGTTATGTTCAGACTGTATGATCTCAACAGGAGAGCACAGAGAGGGAACAGACATAGCGGATCAGAAGCAGTCAGGGAACATTAACTGCATACATGCATAATTATTGCTACAGTGACCTGATGGAAATTTTGCAAGGATTTCAAAATACCACTGTGTACTAGAAACATGAAGAGCAAAACCTTTCTCAAGCCCTTTTGTGTTTCCATACACATGCTAACAGATACAAATGACAAGTAATATTATCAATAGATATTAATTCGTAACAGACTCTCAAATTTCAGCAGGGATTTTCAAGAGAGAGTGACTGGGGGCTTTGACAACAGTAGAAGGCTGCAGTGATACGTAAAATCAAATGGGATGTTATATCAGCGTAGTCCATACAGGAATAACTGTAAAAATAACAAAATGCAAGAGCAAGGGACTCTTACTGCCATTGCCTTCACAGTCTGTGTCGTGGATCCGTCTATCTGCCTCTCTGCGTGTGTCTGTTGATATTCTGTGTTGTGGAAGTATTATGATAACTTAAAGGTGGAAAAATTCAAAATGATCAGGCAGCTTTTTTTCAGCACGGTACAACAAGCACACTGTGTGCTTAACTTAGTCAGAGTGCTAGCTCAGAGTCGGGGACTGTAGATTACGGAGTTTTACAATATACTGAAATGAATGAAACACGATCCAGTGATCCATGGTTTTATACCAGCCTGTCTCAGTCTAAGGTCAAACTGGAAAAGTTTTCTGACAAGAGCTATAGGTCTGACTCTCTTTCTGCTTTGCTGCTGACTTAGCTGGTTAGCTAAGTAAGCGTAATAGAACCCGTAAAATCCTCCAAAAGAAAAAATCTACAAATTTAGGTTAAAAACAAAAGTTATGGTAACGTAAGTGTCTGTAAGTTTTGCAATAATCCTCCAGTACTTTTGCATCCCAAAAGGCTCCAGCTGTGACCAGCCACTGCGAAATGGCAAGTTGTTTATCAGCATTCCCCGCTGCAAACTGGCACCTGTAATTTCACTCTCATTTTGCATCAGCAGAATTAAGACATCAGCAAAAACCCTACTAAGACAGGTTTCTGCGTATTAATGCAGAGGTTTGCAGTGAAATGCCCTGCCTGCCACCCCCCAGGTGAGGTGCAGAGCACCCTGTTCTTCCCCCGGCTCAGCCGCGTGCGTGCAGCATGATCCAAGGGTTTCTCTCTGCTGGGTGTTAAGGGCAGCGGTATCAAGCAGAAGAGAGAACATGAATATAAACCAGTAACTGACAGCACTGTTATTAAACACTTGATTTTCCCCAGTCTTTCCACGAACTGCGTTTTCCAGCTGTGAGAACGGCAGGCAGCTGAGTGACAGGGCTTGTGGCTGCCCACCCATGGGCTTTTTGGGACAACCCTCCTACGTTACATGCGCTGACCGGACCCCCCAACTTCACCTGTGTGAATAACCTCCACTGATGCCGCGATCTCTGCTTATGCAGAGATAATGGGGTCCCAAGCACTTGCAAGCACTGACAGATTTGAGGGTGGAGGGGAGGGGAGGAGGGGCACGGGGAGTCTGAACACTTGTGCAGAATTTTAAAATTGCCTCATTTTGATCGTGTTCCCTTCCTGATCGTGTCTGTTCACGGCTTCATTTTGTTTTGGGGAGGAAAGCTTCCTCCTGATTACTTCTTTCTAAAAATGAGTGCCACCTTCTTCATTTTTACAGGTGATGAATTCCTGTTGTTGATAAAAGCTATAAAATAAGCCAAGCTATACTCAAGGGGCAGATGCATTTTCAGAAAGTCACCTCCTTAGTTGTGAGAAGCACCTGCCAATTAATATGCTTAAAAATATCACTAGAGTTATGTAAGATCTTTAAAAATTCTTCTGCTTCTTGACTCTGCAGCACTTTACCTATTACTAAAAGTAATCAAGCTTCAATATGCTTTAAAATAAACTCAAAACCAAACAGCCCTAATTTAATACAAGCAAGAAATTCTTAACTTTTTCCTCTTGTGTATAATTATTCAAACCTGTCCATACGACATGTGGCCTAATTTTGCACTAATGATCTTGCTGCAATTGTCAATCTGTGTCCCTGGTCAAGCACTCCCAACCATGGTACTGGTGTTACCGGCCACACCACCATTCTCCATTAACCATATGTAATATACATGACACTGTCTACAATTTATTGGCATTTGGATGGCAATGGCTGAATGAACTCCAGGCTCAACATATGAAATCAGCTGCCCAGCGTCATTCTCATCTTCCATCATTCCACTTTTCTAGTTTTTTTAAGAGAAGACTATATGGAAATGAGTCTTCTGGAGCAAGTTCTGGCAAATATCTTCTTTGGCAATAGGTGCGGTTTTGAGGGTGGGAGGAGAATGATTTCAGGTAACGTGGGTCTCTACTAGGAGTTACAGATACGTCCGAGCTACACAGAGCGTAAGGGCAGAGTAAATGTGCTGCTTATGGCACTTCACAGTTTGTGCTGTAAAATGCACTTAAACACAATGGGATTTGTGTAATATAAATATTAAGTCCTTCATAGCTACTGTTTAATATATGGTGTCTTAGAAGCAATAAAGGTTTTCTGGCTTAAATTTATAGAAGATACTGAAAGTGGTACATGGTATTTTATTTTTCAGGAACTGATTCAGGCCACTGAAGCTAATGAGAATTTTCTTCTGTGAGCTTTGGATCAGGCTTTAAGGCTAAGATTTCTAAATTAAAAACCAAAGAAATAGGACTCTCTCTCTCTCTCTGTCATTCACCACCCATTTAGTACTGGATCTCTGGTGCAGGAGGACCTGTTTTTGTACTACAGGTACTCCAGGAAAGTACCAAGAGCTGGTCAGCATCTGTTCTTTCCGTAGTCTTGCAACTTCAGTAAAACCAAATATACTTAGACCAAGGACTTGATTCTCTCATCAGAAAGATGTGCGAGTAAGAATTGTTGTCTATCTTGTGAAAACAGCACTACACTTGTACGTGTGTGTAGAACTGTTAAAGATTCTACAAGATACATGGGAATGTGTGCCTGCTTATCTAAGGAAAGAAGTGAGCTCAACATCAAAAAAAAAATCCACCCTCTAGCTGAGACCTTGCCTGCCAAGTTTTAGCTGTGTGTTCTCTGTTTGAGGCACATACTCCCACATCCTGCACTGAGAGGTGAATACACTCTTTAATTTAGAGTGAGGATTTAGGAGCAGATTCTACTTTCATTTACATCGTTAAAATCCTAATGAGGCTGTAAATCAGGATAAGAATATGGTTGAGGTCGATAGGGTTGGATGGATTTAAATGACTGTAGAATTTGTCCATTTTAGGCGGAAATATAAACCAGACTAGCCAAAGTAGAGCACTGAAACAAATACAAAGGCTGAAAGAAAAAGATTTCATGTTCTTATTAAGAGCTGAACAGAGCAACAACAGCCCTCAGTTTGGGATCTGAATGGTTTGCTTCTTCCTGAAAAGAGATAACAGTGAAAATGTTTACTGTCCTAAATCACCATGACGAATAGCAAATACGGTAAATTGGCCAAAAATTATTTACAACGGTCTGAAATTCACTTTTTTTGCTAAAATATCCTTGATATGGTAGTAATTAGAACTACATTTGTATACTCCAGGGTTTTCAATTCACTTTAAACTATTAACAAAACTTAATGCATTTCCCAAAATATACCAACACAGTTACATTTTCCATGATTTCCTTTTTGTAAGTAGGCTTCGATATTTCAAGTATTGTTTATATGATGTGGAATGATCTGGCAAGACATATGCATTCTATTCACTCAGAGCTTTGGTTATGCACGGACAGTAAATTTGTTCTTGAATTTGAAATGGAAGTATATTTAATTATGCCAAAATGCAATCTGAAGTTGCTATTTATTCTGTTTTATTCCTTGAGAAAAAAAAAACAAAAAACAAAAAACAAAACCAAACCCCCAAAACTGCAGTTGGTAGCATATTCTACATATGTAGTTATTGCTTAATAGTTTTGTAGGTAATGCACGTCTAAGATGCTGTTGTGCACCCAAGCAGCTGCCATTTCATGAGCTGATGTTGATATGGCATGTCCCAGACGGGGTTGACAGTATTCCTCCTCTTTTTTTCAGTATTTTCTTTTTCCCTGGCTCGCCTTTATTTCATGATTAGCATTTTTCCATTATATTTGAAGTCTTAATTAACGTTATTTTATAGTGTTTCAGTACCAGAGAGCATAATTTAGAAGCTGACAAGGTAGCCCATCCTGCGTGCCCTGTCCAGACCACTGGTTTAAATGGAAGCCTCCACCAAGCACAGCTCAGCTGAGCTGCAGCCAGCTTGGTTTTGTATTCCTTAAAAAGACATGCAATACTTGCCAGGAAATGCAAGAAAATAAAATGAGTCACTAAAACAGTAGTTGTTTTTATTGGAAATTATTAAAACAAATAGTAATGTTATCATATATAAACTTTAATATTAACATTCTAGAGCAAAATGATTTCTGATAATGAGTAGGACCATAATATCAAGGACCATTTTGTCTTACAAATAATATTAATATGAGCTGATGCAAGTGGTGAGATTGCCTAATATAATTTTGCTGACATAAGACATGTAATGAGAATCTATGGAATATGGTGTATAAACCCATTGTCTTGTGAGCAAAGCTCACGTCTTCAAACTGCACAGCAGCAGATCTATGATTTAATTGTGAAGCTCTTTCCTTACAGGCAGCATTAATTCCATATACCACCGATGTTAATTATGTTTCTATTAGAGAGACACAAACATGATTATTATTTCTTTTCTAAAAGGTGAAGGGAAAGGTTTTAAAAAACAAGTCAAAATTCTATATAAGATTTCAAACCTGCAAGAGAATTTGTAGAAAAAGAATTACATTTAAACAGACTTGAAAATTGAAATTATTAGAATTTTTTTCCTGTTACCTATGTCATGATCCCAGTTCAAGATTCTCTGTTTTCTTTGAAAACTGTGCAGTATCTATTTTCTTGCATCCTTTGATCTGCCTAACAATATCACAACACATCCCAACACTTGAAACACAGACTTTAAGACAGGCTGATGCAAAGGGCAGCATCTAAGGGAATGAAAAGGTCTGAGGATTTATAGTGCATTGTTGAAAGTGCTTAATATCTAGAATTCTGGAGAGTCAAGTGGGTGATCTGCAATGCCCTCTTTGTAGTTGCTACTTAACCCAGGAGTTAGTAGTTCCTAACTAAATGTAAAACCATGTGTGCATAGACATACTTCCTGATTTAATGATTACATAATAAAACATACATTAAACCCAGTAAAGCTTATAATTAGATTTCTAGTGAAAACATTTACATTTGTCAGTCTAAAATATATTATCCATGAAATTTTTGAAATATTTGCTTAAAATGTGCTGTTTCTATAAACAGTCCTAACAGTAAACCTATTAGCTAAAATATTCACAAAAAGTAAACAAAAGGAGCGTGAACACAGCCAAATCAAATTCAACTCTCCGTCTTAGTAAACACTTGTGGAAGCATTTTTAAAAGCGTGTTTCCAGCTCTGTCTCAGAGTCCCTCTGTGATAGGCATTGAATCTTTCAAAACTTCTAAATACTGTTCTTTACACAATTACAAAATACAGAAATACACATTTGCTCCCAAACACCAACAAAAGAGCTTTTATAAAAATAAAATGATGTGAGGTGGCAAGGTCAAGCACTCAACAGCCAGGAGGAGCCAGCACGACTCTTGCCTGTGAAACCTTAGTTACTACCCGTATGCTTGCTGATGCAATCTTGCATGACATATACTTAGGCTACTTTTTTTGAAAGACCACCTGCTAATTTAGCACACGGAATAGATTTACAAGCTAATGAATATTTATTCAACCCCATTTTTCAATACATGACCACAGCCTTATGTAAAGTATAGTATAGTGCACTTTTTTGACCCTATTGTGAAAACAGAACTGTTAACTTTCTCCTAGGTTTGCCTATGATTTTCATATGTTTATTACATCTGGGGGCACAAAAGTATTAATTGATTAATTTTCAGAACAACTATGAAAATAGCAAGGATGCAAATGGAGGTAAAGAGAAATTAAAAGTGAACACATTTTGGTGCCCACTTTGAGAATGTCCATGTTCTTTCTTCTGACCAATTAGCATTTTGATTATATTCATTTCCATTAAGAGCTTAAATGCTACCTAGCTGCCCCTTTGGTACCTGAAACCAAACTATGCCTTTTCAACCCCAACCCCTTTTTGGCTGCTTTCTACCCTAGAGATGTCAACAGTAGAGAGAGATGCATAAATTTTCCCTGTTAAGTTTATCTACACTGGTCTGCTTCTGGGCATACCTGGAAACACATACATCTTGTCAACACAGGCAATTCGGCTATCACAGCCCTGTCAAGACCTGCAGTCTAAATATCCCTTCACTTAACCTCCCTTACATATTTGGTATATTAGGAATTGGAATGACTGGCTAAACCTGTGGTCAGAGTCTCAGGAAGGTATTCTCAATCACCAATCTGCCATTTTATAAAAGTACATGGAAGACGCTAAGGAGACTGTAGCAATGCAGGCTGGAATTTGACACACAAAAAACTTCTCATGAACAGTGCCATTTGATGCTGAAATATCACAATATTCAACGACTTTGATGTCTGAGGGTATTAGAGGTGACACCTCTAATAGCAGATTGCCTCCTAGTGCCATGCTAAGGTAATGACTGGGAAGGCAAAACACCAAATCACCAGTGCCAACACAGATACTTTCTTGTGAGTCCCACCTTGAATTCGTGAGTAAATTTCTTATTATGAAATTTAATGTCTGCTTTTATGAGCGGATCATAATTTTCAAATAAAAAGTAAAAATTATCTCAAATCCACTTAAAAAAAAATCAAAAAGACCATTTTGTCCACCGCCCAAAAAGGTTGTTTCTGGTTTCTGTCGTGAGTCAGAGAAACCCCTTGTTTTAAGAAGTTTGTACCAGAGACATTCTGCATATTTTTTCCTACTTCAAACTTTAAGGTAGCTCAATCAACCATTTATTTTATCTTTTGGTGTAATACACCATTACTCTCTCTTTACGTATATGAGATATATGATGGA
>VYZW01046078.1:28382-45031 GCA_013401315.1 Balaeniceps rex
ATATGATGGAAAAAAAAAAAAGAAAATATTTGTCCAAGGTCCTTTTCTTTTTCTTTTGTAGATGTCTTTTGGAACCACAACTCCTCCATCTTCTTTCCAGAAGTGATATACATAATCTATACTTCTCCATGCTTGCTTGGCAGAAGTAAAACAATTTTTTTATCTCCCACCCTTCAGATCTTTCAGTAAGAACAGTCAAGTGAATTTCACACCTCACACAATTGCAAAGGAATTACAGGCACATTGAGAACACTTGACTCAGTTTGCTTCCAGGATAATGTATTTTTGGTAAGAAATAAAATTTACAGTATATAAAACATATTATTGCAAATGAAATATAGNCCCAATGTAGTATCTAGCAGTCTTAGACAAAGGAGACAGAATTGCTTCGTACGTGGCTGAATGTGTTGTGCAGGGATCACATGTGAATATGTGCACAGATCAAAGGGGGCACAATGCAAGTCATCATCTATCCAACACTCACCTCAGTTTACACAAAGATCCCCATGATGTGGTGCAGATAAGTCTCCACTTGCCAGCTGTAAAGAGAAACGCACCATAAGTTAAAAACATCAAAGTATGCTTTTGCGGTGCCCCAGATTGCATAGCCTACTGTGGAAACTGCACAAGGCTCATAACGGAGCCGCTTCTGCTCATGGAGAAGGAGCGTGCAACTCTCCTGTGCCGGAGAGGAGGAAGGAGCCCCGAGGAAAAAAAAGAAGGCGGGAATGTTATATATTAAAAAACTAACTGAACTAACTTGCAGAAATCACTCAGATAGCTTGTTTCATTCTAACTGCTCCGTGTATCAAAATTCCTTTCAGATCTCTTAGAGGTGGTGCAACGCTACTTCTTGCACAAACAGCAGCGAACAAGTCTGAGGATGAATGCCACAAATAAAGTCGCGCTTTTACCATTAGTGAAATCTCACTGTGGTCAGATCCTTAATAGACTAAACCCAGAAGCCTGATGCAATGCAAGAAGCAATGGGAACCCGGAGCATCCGTGGGAATTAATGTTTATCTTTGGAAGGTCAAAACCTATCACAGTTTCAGTTTCCAACTTAACATGGGGAAAGAGTTCCTAAGGTTCAGCTCTTTAAAAAACCTGTAATAAAACTGTCTAGCAGAAAAAGTTTGACTTGCTCCCACAGGATTCAGTATTTCCCAAATGAATGCAGCGTGGTGTTTCAATATGTTTATATTGTGACTTCACCAGTTTTTGTTATGTATTTGAAATATAATAGTATTCAATAATAGTTCATGGCAGAGTTCTTTTAAAAATGTATAATAGTGACAGCATTCAGGCATATTACATACTTCATTTTTGAATGAGGAAACGTTTATGATTTGCTTGCATTACAGAAATCGTATTTTACTGTCATTATCAAAATTACATTATTTAAGTACTGCACAATTTTAATACCAAATTATCTTTTCATAGAAAAATTCTGTGTGGTCAATTACAGTGTATTAAAATCCCGGACACCATTTTCATATTACATTACAAACATTTTTTGTCCGTTGTTTCTTCATTGTAGCTTTACTGTGTCATCAGATATAACCTCATGATTGAGATTGACAAAGCTGGTGTCAATTGGAAAGAATATATAGGAGATATTGATATTGGGATCTGTTATGCTAAATACATGAGTTAATAATCTCTGTTCTGTTATGCTTATCTTTCTATGGATTTTTGGCTAATTTTCCAGGTCCAGAATATTAACAGGGTTTTTAGTATGCATGGATTAGATTATTATAATAGGGATAGAGCAGCTAAATGGGTGAAACCGGAGAAATGCGGTAAAAAGCTGTTGTCTGTGGAGTTGTCGATAGTTTCCAGCAGATATGTTGCTTCTTACTCTCTTAAGGCTCAATGCAGCAAAAAACACTGGGCCTAGAGAAGTGGATCGTTTTATTTGCTTGAATTCATGGGTGGCTCTTATTGCTCTAGGTTGGTTATTAATGAGGAAAAGAAGGTTAGTGGAAATAGGAGATGCTGGCAGTCCAACATTTATCTTTCTGTGAAACCCATGTAATACCAGATAAAAACAGTACTCATATCAGGCTGATTACAAAATCAGATGCTTGTCAAACGTGTCTGAATTTTACCGGACATTTTTTTAGTATACGACATGAAAGCTACATATAAATAATAGATACACACACAATGCATTAAGGTGACTGTCTAATTTCACTAGTTGCAATTAAATGTTAGAAATGGCTCAACATCCAAGCTGATGGTGTTTCTGAACAAGCTGCTATGCCCTTCTCATACAGGATATCCAAGCTTGAGGGGTGAATTCCATCCCCATTCTCTTTTTTAGGTGTTCTGTAAACAAGCTAAGAAGGTGTCTGGACTCTTGTGACAAGCATTCCTCCTTATCTGCTGGGTTTTTTGCCAAATTTGTTTTGTTGAAAAAGCTGCACCATAAGTATGTGGCCAAAGACGGACCAGGTTAAATACTAGGAGATGGGGTGGAAAAGACATAGTAGAAGAGGCACTACAGGACTGGTCTCTTTGAAATAGGCAAATAAGGGTATGTCCCCGTTAGTGCAGTGCAATGAAGATCTACAGAGCAACAGAGCTGGTGTTGTGGACCTGATGTCCACATTGTATTTTTGCAGGTTTCACTTAACACTAACTCGTCTGGCCCCATGGACTGAATGCAGCCTTGAAACGAACTGGATGGGCTCTGAGTGTGCATCTTTTGATTTAGCTTTATCTGAAAGGAGTCTAATTTGCATGCTTCATGATGCAAACAAAAGAATGGTAAGTTAGGATAACAGGGAGATCCACTTGAAAAGCAAACTGGTCTGAAATAAAAGTGATAATGCAGATGGGCTCTTCAGGTCATTCTTTAGCATATCTTGCATATTAGTTATCTGTGCTTCCTCATATCTGAAAAGGCGAAATGGGCTGGAATAAAGAAGTGTACCTCTCCAGTTGGTAAGTAAATGCCTCTTGAATATGCTGAATTCCAGAGCAGTGTTCCTGAAGAATTCCATAACTGCACAAACATTAGAGTGTTTTGATTGATCTTATTAAAGAAATAGGTCTGCACAGTCACCTGAGAGCTGGACCTCCATTTGCCGTAAACCAGCATAACACTAGAGCGGGTAGGGCAAATAAGGACAACGGTGAGGAACACAGAGCATGCAATAATGTTTTACATTTTTAATCTTAATGTATGTGATGTCTGGGCAGTTACTGAAAAAGGAATATAACTAATAGCAAAGGGAATACCCATGTAAATCTGCAATGATTAATTACTAGGATATGATAAAAAACAGGGGAAATCTAGCATGTAGAGACAAAGTGATTTGCCATAGCTGTTTGGATATAGCTGATATCCCTAGCTGGAAAAATCAGGTCCTCACAAGGGAGTCCCATGTATCTCTGCTGGAGGAATTGGTACTATTTCTCCAGAAGAGAGTAGTGAAGCACATGGTATCAGGGATGGGAACATATTTTGGAGTATTTGTTATGTACTGTTGTCCTGGTTTCAGCTGGGTTAGAGTTACTTTTCTTCCTAGTAGCTGGCATAGTGCTGTGTTTTGGATTTAGTATGAGAAGAATGCTGATAACACACTGATGTTTTAGTTGTTGCTAGGTAGTGCTGACACTAGTCAAGGACTTTCTTTTTCAGCTTCCCATGCTCTGCCAGGTGCACAAGAAGTTGGGAGGGGGCACAGCCAAGATAGTTGATCCAAACAGGCTGAAGGGCTATTCCATACCATATGACGTCATGCTCAGTATATAAACTGGGGGGAGTTGGCCAGGGGGCAGCGATCACTGCTCGGGGACTGGCTGGGCATCGGTCGGCGGGTGGTGAGCAGTTGCATCACTTGTTTTCTTTTCCCTGGGTTTTGTTCTGCTTTTCATTGCTATTATTATTTTTTTTATTTTTTTTTAAATGTTTATTTCAATTATTAAACTGTTCTTACCTCAGCCTGCGAGTTTTCTTACTCTTGCCCTTCCGATTCTCTCCCCCATCCCACCAGGGAGGGGGAGGTGAGTGAGCGGCTGTGTGGTGCTTGGTTGCTGACTGGGGCTAAACCACAACAGCTGTCCATACACCCTTGTAGTCAGGATTAATTGTTTTATTTACTATCAATATTATCATTAGAGTTACCGTACTACCATAAAATCCCCATCATTCAGTGCCCATTGCTGTGCAGATGGAGACAAAAAGGGGGCTCTTGTTCCAAGAACTTTGAAAATGAGCAAAAGTACAACTACCCATGACACCTGACGAGGGGATTCTGGGCTTGGCGTTGCTCTATGCTGATGTGCTATAGTGTTTTAGCCCACCTGCCGCAGGTACCATCCTAACCAGGTTGCCTTGGTAGTGTCCCCTGTCTTGGTACTCTTCTGACCAGTGCCAACATGGAGGGGAAGGGACTGAGCACACTCTTCTCTGGCATATCACAGACCAAGAGGAGAAAATAATGAGATTCCACTACCAGAGTTTAACCTTTTAAGCTAACAGAATTGTAAGCGTGAAAAAAATTATTTGCATGAAGACCACGGGAGATACATGATGTCTTAATTCTAAATAAAATCCTAACTTTTAATACAATTTTATAGGAAATGACCATTTTTAGTATGTATAAGAAGTATTTAACTTCTGGTAATTTAGGACACATTCCAATCCAACCATCCAGAAAGGCCAAATTATACATAATAAATGATTGTTGAGAAAGAGGCATCACGTTATCTGTCTTGTCCACAGCAAATTATAAAGCTATTCTAAACCACAAATGTTGAGTTCTTAATCAAAGAAACTACTTGCAATAATTTTACTACAGATTTTTATATAGCTGTGAGGATGTATGTCTGATGGAAAGGTGATAAAATGTTTTTATAAGATCAAATGTTATTTAAAAATTCATATTGCTGTATATCTTGATATGGTACTGGCAAACGTTTTCATTTTTCTCTCCTCTTCAGTATTGCCATAGGCTCAATGCTGCGGCCTTTACAAGCAAAAATACCACGCATGGTTTGCCTATATGATGACATCATGGGGGGGCATTACAGCAGTCTCTGGATAGTAAAGATGACAGCGAGATCCTGCTTCCTTAATCGAAATCAGTGGGAGTTTTGCCTAAGTAAGGAGGTTAGGATTGGGTCCCTGAAAAAAAGAAGATAATGAGACATAACTAGGAATAATGGAGTGATTTGAAGACATGGAAAATGTAGGTTGAATATCATTAAAATCTTCCTGACAGTGAGCTCTATTATACCAGGGAATAATCTCATTGACTTCAGTGGGAGAACTGCCAGAGTAAGATCTGAGCAAAGGCTGGACTAGCCTTGGTCCTGATCCAAAGCCCACTGACATCAGTGGGGATATTTCCATAGACTTCAGTGAGGTTTGGATGAGGCCCAGGGTGAACAGTGCAGGTATATTTGCCTGGACCTGCACAACTCCCAGTGCTTTTTTCATAATTGTTGCGAATAGTTGTTAAGATGCATCTAAACACAGGCAACAGATGATGTTACTGGTTCATTTAAGCATAGCTAAAACTGATCAGTTTAAGAGGCATCTTCCATGTGGTGCAAATGTAAAGAAGCTGCTCAAATTGCC
This sequence comes from Balaeniceps rex, assembly GCA_013401315.1. Lineage (NCBI taxonomy): Eukaryota > Metazoa > Chordata > Aves > Pelecaniformes > Balaenicipitidae > Balaeniceps > Balaeniceps rex. Next base: position 33,976 of record VYZW01046078.1, read on the forward strand.
TGATTGCTGTTGTGCAATCAGGTAATTTAGACAATAGAGGCCACTATGAAGAACACAGGTATGTAATAAGGCTACACTCTGTTGCCGACTGGAGCTTAGGTACTTATAACACAGGGGGTTATGGAGGCTGGGTATTATCTGAATTAGAAATCTCTGATTTTTGTTTTCATGCCTATGAATGCAATGGGCAAAAAATGCAGGGAAGGTAAGAGCAAGGAAGCACCAGGCACAGTATCAGAGATACTTGCAGAGCAGTGCAAATAAAAAGTGAAGAAACAATGTGTACGCTCTTGGTAAATAAACTGGAATTGTCAGAGTTGCCAGCTGCTGCATCTGTTGCTCTCACAGACAAAACTTGCAGGATTATAAACTTCAGCTACTACCTGATTCAAGAAAGGCAACAGACTAAATATTTGTGGCTTATGCCTTTGCACATATAATTTAAGTCATATGTTGTTTTGTAGACAGCAGTGATTAAATGCATTTTAATACTGGCTCCCACTGAACCTCAGTAAAGTGGCGCAACTACCAAATATTAAAAATTACTTAACAGCAAACATGCTTTTGTCCTTTAGTGAAATCCCTGCACCTCGGTATTTTTTTCAGCACCTCATGCAGCTCTCCAGCCTATCCATATGGTTCTATCCTCTGCAACAGCCTGGCAGTTACTTACGTGAAGGTTTCTGTTTCTCAGTAAAGTTTCTATTAGCTCATTGGTTGCGTCGTTGATGGGAGAGGGGAAGGGAAGCAAAGAGGAAGGCCTAAAGCTCATCAATTTTTTATTCATTAATACATGTACCACAGTCAATGAGAAGGAGCTATAGAGATCTGCAGCACTCATATGAGACTAATATAACCAGATTAAATAAAATTGCTGCATTTGTTCAGGTAAATTTATTAAAACCTCAGAATCCACGTATGGGGAAAAATGAGTATGCAGCTTCTTAAATTTTAACTTGCAGCACTCATTGGGCTGTGACAGATTTGGAGAGGGTTTGCAGTAGCTCCAGTATGTTGGTCCAGTTACTACAGTACTTTATGATTATATTAGTTTAACCCAAAGCAAAATGACTGAACAAAAAATAGGCAGCTGAAGACAAATTGAATTGACTGGACCCACCTCTCCCATAATAATTTAAAGTTGTTCAGCCAGACAAGTCATAGGAAATATCTGAAATATCTTCTAGTCAATGCCACTGCCTCAGTGCAGATTCAGTTCTAGACACATCATTCTGTACACATGGTCCATCTAACTTCATCCTAGAAAACTCCAGTGGTGAAGATTTCATCCTGGGCTATCTATTCCAGTGTACCTCTAGCCTTACTGCTAGAAAGATTTTCTTAATATCTAACCTATATCTCCCTAACTGCAATTTAAACCACCAGTGAACATGGAAAAGAATGCATTGCCTTTCTTTCACAGCTACTTCTCAGTGATTTGAAGTCTCATACCATGCTTCTCTCTATCTTCTCCTGTGTAGACTAGGCAACCCTGTTTCCGTCACTCTTCCCTCACAGATGAAGTTTCCTAGTCCTCATTCTCCCTGCTCTTCTCTTTATTCTCTCTAGATTGTTTATCAAATTGTGGAGCACAAGCCTATGTCGGGTGTACCAGAAGAGGCCTCACCAGCACCGGGTAAAGCAGAAGGATTACTTTGCAAGTTTTGAGGATGACACTCCCAAATATATATCCCTGAATGATGTCCACCTCTTTTTGCAACAGTCTGATGTTTTTGAGTCTTGTTAAACTTTGGTTTACTACCACTCTAGTATGTCTTTCTGCAATACAAAGTCTGTCCTTACCCTGTGTAGCTGATTACTAGTTCCTGGGAGTAAAATTCTGCAGTTATCCTAATTGAATCTCAACCTGTTTTTCAGAATTTTTCTAATTTTCCCACAAAATTTTGAATTATCACCCTTTTCTTGAACATGACTGCAGCTTCCCTCCACTTGCTGTTATCTTCAGATTCAAGAAACATTTTCTAGTCTATTGTCTAAGTAATTACTAAAACTGCTCTATAGCATTGGATCAGAAAAGACCCTTGTGCAACCCCATTTGATATTGTCGTGGTTTAACCCCAGTCGGCAACCAAGCACCACACAGCTGCTCGCTCGCCCTCCCTCCCGCAGTGGGATGGGGGAGAGAACTGGGGAAAAAAAGTAAAACCCGTGGGTTGAGATAAAGGCAGCTTAATAGGACAGCAGAGGAAGAGAAAATAATAATAATAATAATGATAAAAGAATACACAAAACAAGTGATGCACAATGCAATTGCTCACCACCCGCTGACTGATGCCCAGCCAGTCCCTGAGCAGCGATCGCTGCCCCCCAGCCAACTCCCCCAGTTTATATACTGAGCATGATGTCATATGGTATGGAATAGCCCTTCAGCCTGTTTGGATCAACTATCTTGGCTGTGCCCCCTCCCAGCTTCTTGTGCACATGGCAGAGCATGGGGAGGTGAAAAAGAAAGTCCTTGACTAGTGTCAGCACTACCTAGCAACAACTAAAACATCAGTGTGTTATCAGCATTCTTCTCATACTAAATCCAAAACACAGCACTATGCCAGCTACTAGGAAGAAAATTAACTCTATCCCAGCCAAAACCAGGACAGATTTGTGTCTGTATTTTAATGATGACCCTCTGATACCTACCCTCTCAAAATACATTTTTGGTAAGCTGTTTAGTCGTTTCATGTAGCCATGTTTCTCTACCTTGCATATGTGAATTATATGGCATAGTGACAAAACCCCACTGAAGTCAAAGATGTATGACATCTACTGCTTCTTCCTATTCTTGATGCTCGTTACTCTGTCATGGAAGAAAATTAGATTGGTTTGACATGATTTGCTCTTGACAAATTCATGTTGGCTGCTACTTATCTCTTTGTTGTCTTTTAGAAGCCCATAATAATTAACTGGTCTACGACTGAAGTTAAGATGACTGATCTTTTGAGAGTTTCTCCTCTCTCACTTGTTTGCCCCTTTTCAGCAGTCTGGAACCTCAACCATCCTTCACTGGCTTTCAGAAATAACCAGTCATAATGCTGCGACTGCCACGGCTAGATCTCGAAATAATACCCAGACCGAATTACACCAGATGCAATCCATTTTAATACATCTTTTGTTGTTCAGGTATCGAAGATTTTTTTCCCTCCCAACTGTAGTATCAGTTCTTACCCCTTTATCTTTGGTGCTAGTTATACTTTTGTTGCTGTTAAGATGGAAATTAAAAAAAAAGGCTTTTTTAGTATCAGTATCTTTTTCTTTCTTTTGAGAAGTAAACCAATTTTCTCCCTTGATTTTCTTCTTCCTACTACAATACCTTTAGTATACCCTCCTGCTATGCTTTACATTTCTTACTAGTTGTATTTCATTTTTTGTCTCGGCCCTTATAATTTATCCCCATGTTTTTATACTCTTTTTTTTTTTTTGTAATCTGACCTAGTTTCCAACTTCCTATACTCTGTTTTTGTGTTTTAAGTCATTGAAACACTCATGATTTAGCTACATTCATTTCTTAATGTGCTTCTGCATTGGAAGAATTTATGCTTCTGCCTTTAATATAAGTTTTTAAAGGAGCTGACAAATCTATTGGATATCTCAGACTTGTTTCCCAGAAAATCTCCAATTCTGTGTATTTATTGAATAATGACTTCTTGATGTCCATTGGTTTTGTTTTGCCTTCCCAGCTTAAGGACTAGGAACTCTGGCATTTTATGGGCAGTCTCACCCAAGCTGCTTTACACCTTCATATTCTCAATCAGTCCCCAATGGCTGGCTTGAATAAAATCTAGAAGAGCCTCTTTTTTTTTCCCCAAATTCTATAAAATTGTTTCCAACACATTTCTAAAACTTGCTGGTTTGTCTCCTATTTTTCTGTTTTCCTACCAGATGTCCAGACCAGTTAAATTTCTGCATTTTACCAAGTCCAGTGCTTTCACACAATTCTATCAGTTTACAAAAGCATCACGCACTTAATCTCCCGGTTCAGTGGTGTACAAAAGCCTGTGCTGTGACACTGCCCTCATTTTTTCCTGTTACTTTCACCCACAAACTTACAACCCAACTATCTTCTTTCCCACCCTGGACCTTAGAACAATCCTTGTATAATCCTGATACGCAAGAAAACACTACTTCTCTTTTGCCCTCCCTACCCTCCCGGAGTGAGTTATACCCTTCCATATTAATATTCTAGTCATGTAAATTACTTGAACAAGTGCCTGCTATGCCAATTAACTGCAGTTTTGATCATGCACTGAGACTTTCAGCTCTTCCTGTTAATCCCCCTACTTTTTGCTACACAGAATTGTAAGATATTGAGTAGATGGCTTCATCCTCCTCCTTGTCCCTCCTATAACCCTGTCATGAATATCCCTAGCTATTCTACTTGTAGCCCTTTGAGCTGAACTTCTTTTCTAACAAACACATGGACTCTTACAACAAATTCTCATTATTTCTAATTTAACTAGGGTTGCAAGCCTATGCCATCCCAATTAACAAAGACAAATCAGAACAATTAATTTTAAAGACATTCCTCCTCTCCAGATAACTTGGAGGTGGCTGGAAACAAGAAAGGAAAGGGCTGCATAAAACAGGACATCAAGTAAACTTGGCAGGCTTAAAAAAGAGCCTTCACATGGAGGAAGTTACTTGTTCAAGGGAACCAGACTGAGACATGGAGGAACGTCTCGGTTACAATCAGGAAGGAAAGAGGTCTAGATAAGATAAATAGGTATGTAAACTACTTTTTGGAGGCCTTTCTTCCCAAAATACTTTATTCCACTGCTTCCTTAGAAGCAGTTCTTGCCCAATTTCTGCATATTACTATGGCAAAGGGGAAAATTTTAAGCACACGTTTCGTTGAGGTACAAGTACATTGGCCATGACTGAAAGAAGGATAAATGGGATTTCCCCCAGGATGGGCTGAAGCATTAGCCCTGACATTTGGGGGCTGTGCTGACTGGTTACTGTCCTGCCCTCCACAGTCGTGCCTGGCTTTGGGTGTCAGTCTCACAGCCACACGGTTCGTGCCATGCATCTCAGTGAGAGCCATTTTGCACCAAACCTGAGCTCCACTGCGCACAGAAGCCGTCTGGCTTTTTCAAAAGTAGCAGCACAGCAGTGAGCTGATACATAGGCTTTACAAAGGATCGGGACTTAAGCGTATGCTTAAGCCCCAGACTAATATAGACTTAGACCAAATCTGGAAAATAATACAAATGTAGACTGAAACCAGTAAAAAGATAGAAACGCACTGAACTGTAGCAGAGATGAAACCTGGGGAGCTCCCAGGTGGCTCATTTAGACCTCTGAAGGCAGCCCACATCATCGACTCAAAATGGCACATCGGTGGCAGTATTCTGACCTGGCCACAACTATCACCAGGTGTGTGAAAAATCATAGATTCCGACATTGCCTTTTCTCTATTTTTTTGAAGATGGGTGATGCTTTTTTCCTTTCATTTTTCCTGATATTTGTAAAGGGAGATAATCACAAAGACTCCTTTAAAATAATGTTGTTTTACCAGAAGTAATCAAGAACTCTACTGACAAATATATAAAATAGTAGGCTGAGCTAGGGGCTAAATTGGAAGGTGGGTTTTGAAATGCTTGTTAAAATAAGGCCCAGTTTTGAGGAAATAATGAAAAATGTTAAAATTTCTGCTATTTAATAATATTAAAATTCCCTGGGTTACTGAAGCTCCACAGATACTTAGAGAAGCTACTAGGAAATATTTGGGGGGATTTAGGAGAGCCTTTCAGCATCTTGTGAAAGCACATTTTCTACCAGATGTTTGTAAAGAAAGAAAAAAAAGCATATTTTGATTCCATTGAATCATCAGCTGCGTGAGAATCTTTGTCTTCCGAAAGCCCCTTAAGCACTTTCTCTGGATCAAATATTAAGAGGAACTTTTATTAATTAATTTCATTTTTTTTCTGTAGATGACAGGGACTGGGTTTGGAAGCTTCTCAGGAAATTTTCTTACAATTTGGGAGACAGGTTCCTATTTTCTGGGATTTTTCCAGAACATTACTAGCTAGGGCATGGTGTTGTTTTTGAGATTAGCAGAAGATGTTGTTTATAATGCAGAACCCTCCCTGTCACAAAATCATGTGAAAAATATGAAAATAATATATTTTAATGCCACTGATAATTACACCACTTAGTAAAAGCAAAAGCAGATCATATTCATATGGAAGAATTTGCTTTCTCTCTACTCAGGCTTTACTGAAGCGTGATTTTCAAACTCTCTGTGATGATCACATGCATAATTGCTGCTGTTGCTGTTTTTCAATGCTTCCAGTTTATGTTACGTTTCTAATGAAAAACTGATACATAGCAGTCGCCATGAATAAGCCAACATTTACCAACAATGACCACACAATGGCATCTGAAATACTACAGCTATCGCCTACCAAATGTTCAGAAAAAAAATACGTGGGTGACTCGGATGCGACCTGAAAACTGGAGGGTCTTGCCTCCTGAGCACCCTCCGCGGACCTTCAGCGGCAGAGCGGCTGACGCCGGCGTAAGCATCTCTCCCACCCCTCCAGCTGCTTCTTCCCACCCCTGGGCCGCCCACAGCCAAAGAAACAGCTGTGCCAGCACAATGCAGAGGGTGGTACTGGAACAAGGGCTGGGAATGAGGAGGGCTGCTTAAATCGCTGCAGAAATACACGCGGTGGTGTTGTACAGTGCTTAAGTTCCTTAGGTGGTTTTAAAACCACCTCCAGTCATTCACTCAGCACAGTTACTCTGCTAATTTCACCCACCTCTTCTTGGGGACGGCCTCAGCAGAAAGGGAGGATAAAACACCCTGTGGCCAGCCATGACTTCTTTGCCATATCAGTCCATGCTGGGGATTAATTAGTGTCCAAGTGTGCTGACGGAACTTCAACCACTGGAAGAAACCATGGAACCAAGGCCAGTAGGAGACAAATCTCCTATGGACACTAGAGCAAGCTCAGAGTTGGTGGAAGTGTACTGGAGCATGGAGCACACAGCATTGGTTTAGTGGAGTGGCAAAAGGTGTGTAGCCCTGTCACCCTTCACAATCACAGCGAAAATCTCAGTAGCGACTAACCGGATTTGATAAGCAACAACCTTGTGCCGTGTAACAGTCGTCTTCACACACTGCATTTTTAAGAGTGCTAAAATGTGCATTTCTGTTCTCTACATTGGGGTAAATATGAGTGGCACAGTCAGATACACTGAAAAACGCCCTGTTAGGATTAGTTGTTTTCACTTCTCTATTGTTGATTTTTACTTAGTGTAAACATGGGTAGAAATTAGAAAGATACTCTTGGCTGCTCCCTAAGAACACTGTGGTACATCCATCTGACGTAAGGGTGCAGACCCAAGAGAAGCTGTAGTGGGCAGGACCAGCTGGACTGATGGATGGCCAAATAACCATGGGATGGGGCAGGCAGCAGGCTGTACGGGGGCAGAAATACACCTGGCCTTCAGCCAACCGTGTCGGCAGTCCCACCAACAACAGGCTCTGGAGTGCAGGCTGCGGACCAGCATAGCTGATGGTAGAGCTGTGCTGTCATCCCGTGCACAGGGGTAGGCAGGCGGTTGGGTACAGCGTTATCTCAGGCTACCATGGCTTTGCTTGCCTGGTTCAATGGATTGACATCCCTGGCTATTTGCAGGAGGAATGAAAAGGTTGTTCATGGCCTCTGCCAGCAGCCTTAAGTGAAATGTGGTAGGTAGACACGTCAGTGGGGTGGAAAAACCTCACCCTGGCCCTGATCACAGGCGAAAGTGAAACTGTGAATTTAAAGGGTGCTACCCACTCCACGATAACAGCTTGTGTGCACAGTTCTGCTCGGGGATAAAAGTGAGGTAATTCAAGGTAGTCTTAGTCCTCATTTTATGCGTGCACACAAATTTACACCCTAACTCAACCTGCAGTGGCTTGTCCATGTGTTCATATCCCAAGGCAATCTGGCCTAACACAGTGTCACAGTGGAAGCGAGACTGTTACTGTCCCGAAACAGAGATGAATGACTTCCTAGCCATCAAAGCAAGAACCAAGTTTGTAAAATGAGAATCTGCTATATGAATAAATGTTTCGGTGCATGTAAAGTGGGGTAATACTCATCTCTCAGCTTGAGAAACCCAAGTCACGTTCACCAACAAATGTAGTTGAAAGAGTATGTCTCCACAGTAGGTATTTTCTAGCAGATGAAAGTGACCACACAGTTTGAAACAACTCATTAATTTGCAATTTCTTCTTAGTTTGAAACAAACATAGGTGTATCATTTAGGGATTAGATCTCCTATTCTCTTCAGTTCTTTAATGTTTCAGTAGTCGCTAGAATCAGATGTTTCAAATAAAAGTTCAAGGAACCGTCAGTAAGGATGTGTAGTAATCTGCCTAGTATCTGTCTGTATCTCACTTGTTTATTCTCAGATTGAGTGATGATCTGGAACCTGAGGTTTTATATCTCCTTCTGTATGTGTTTGTTTTAGTTTATCTATTATGGTTTTGAATGTTCTTGCTACTCATAAAAAACCATTGCTTTCTTTTGTAGCTTGGAAACTACTTGACCTCAGTTATCTATTGTGGCAATGTGTTCCCTCATCTAAAATCATGTGGTTTGATAAAATGTTTTCTTTCATTGCTAGTGAATTTGTAAACTTTCATTTTCAGTGACTGTTCCACTGTCCTTATGTATCAAACAGTGGGAACAGAAGCTCTTGATCTTTTCTCTGCAACAAACCATGAAACCAGCATTGGCGTAGCAAGTAAGGACAGAGCGATCTTTATGCAGACATAACTGTCCAAAATGCTGCCTGGCCCCTGCCGGTGAATCAACAAGATCATATATCTTTTGGAAACAGTATCTTAAAATGATTGATTTTTAGCTATGAATAACTCTTACAGGCTCAGAAAAACACTAAAATAAAGACTCGAAAGGGGTCCTATGCTCCCCTGTAACTTTTTAGTTGTGCTATGCTAATTTCTAGAGGTGTAACATGAGGAATTGTTTGGCTTCAGGCATTAGGACTGCCTACATGCAGTCCACCAATTCCTCATAAATATATCTCTGCAAATGGAGATGCCTGCTCACAGACCGGTCTGCAGGCTCCTGCAGGACATCTGGCTTCTTCCAGCACTATCAAAAAGCCACTGCAAAGAGCTCCTTCAAATGTACAACTGAAACAATACATGTCACAGCTTGTGTCTCCCCAGCCTGAGACTGAAAACACTCTTTCTTTCCAACTCCCAATTCCCAAACTCAGTTTTTTGATGTGCTAGATCACCATGCTGTGGCACTAAGCCTTAGACGTGGATGATTTCTTCTCATGACCTTCAGGATCTTTGGAGGTCTTCCTGGAGAGCTTCATGGAGATTCCGGACCAAACTCTTCCTTGACTGAACTCCAGATATTGTTCCAAGTTCCCCGTTATTTGTGCGTGAGAAAAATTTGGACATAGAGCCGCTAAGACTTGGAAGCTACTTGCATGAAAAAAGAAGGTGGCTGAAAAAGCCAAGGAGCTAATTCTCATGAGCTGCAGCTTCAGTGCTTGAAGTAAGTCTCTAAATAGCAAAACCAAACATGTTAATTCTTCTGAAGTTGTAGAAAAACTTCAAAAAAGAAAGAAATGTAATTCACTTTTGTATAGGTTGCAGTAGCAAGGATTTTGCTCAGAAAAGCCCTTGGTTAGTACAAGCAAAAAGTATGTATAGGTGTTTCATCAGAATTACATAATTAGACAGGAAGGCTGAATTAGGGTAATGGGTGCCCATCTGTCTGATGAGCGAATGTTAAAGGTACATAGCTCTGGGTACCACATGTGAAACCCTGATCTCACTGAACTCAATGGGAATTTTGAACTGGTATTCCAGCATCTGGATTTCATGTTACTTATTCTTCAGAAAGAGAAGAGTTAATTTTGGTGTATGTGCATGTGTGTGTGTGTATCTAATCAAAGTGCTATCTTTTTTAGATAGCAAAAAATCAGGCATTAATTAGCAGCAAGGAGTGGAGTTGGGCAAAGAGCTGTGTGGAGAATACAGCTGAAAGCGCAAAGTGGACCAGTCTGGAAAAAGCAGCAGACGGAGCAGAGCTCACAGAATGATATAAAGCGATAGGCTGGAATAGTGAACCATCCTGGCCAGGGAATTAAGGAAGAAATGAAATAGGCCAGCTTGCCAGGAGGCAGCAGGGCTTACTGGACAGCTCTGATTTTAATGAGTCTCTCGCAAGCCATGTTTGCAGGATGTCAATAGTACTCATGCTGCATTTATTTATGAACAGACATCTCTGTGGCAATGGTGAATGCATAAATATTCCAAAGGCACAAAACCGTAACAGTCGACGCCACACCTTCACATGATGAAGCTGTGTCACAACACAGCAAAATGTGTCATGACATTAAGCGGTGGCTGATGCAGTGATGATGAAGTATCAGGACACTGCAGTTAACGGCAACTGTAACTCTGCTGATAGCGGGGCTGATCTGACATGCATAAAATGGGAGCAGAGGGGCAGCCTCGCCTTTAGTGGGAAAAACAAGAAAACATTACTGCTCCCTGACATGAAATACTGCCCAACTTCCTTAAAAATGGGTGCTCAAGGGTAGGTCCTTATGTCACTGCTTAGGAGCCCAGTCCTCAAAAGGTGCTGAGCAGCTGGGTCAGTGGGAGTTGTTAGATGTCGGACATTTTTTAAATTAAAAATGGGCCTCCGAGTGCGTACCCCAAAAGGTACTTTTTGGAACCCAAAATGCTGCGCTTTCAAGGAGGGCCAGCACAGTAGCTCATCTACTGCCAACCACCTCCAAGCACCACCAGGATCAGGCAGACTTCACCCACCGCCTGCGGGCAGCAGCCCGGTGGCTGGTTTCGGGTCCCCGGGCAGGACAGGGGCCAGGGCTCACGCCAGGGCCGGGCGGTGCCGGAGATGGGGCCCCTAGGCCGTGCGGGGACCGCGCTGAGGCACGGCAGGGGCCGCACGCCCTCAGCGGGCCTGTAAGGGAGAGCAGACCCCGAGGGGAACCCACCGCCCGCCGGGGAGGGCGCTCTGCCGGCACCTGCCCC
>VYZW01046078.1:46178-77325 GCA_013401315.1 Balaeniceps rex
GGGGGGGTGTCCTGTGTGAGGGGGTGTGGCGTGGGGTGTACTGTGTGAGGGGGTGTGCTGTGGGTTAGGGTGGGCTGTGGGGCATTGTGATGGTGGAGTGGGGTGCGGTGTCCTCTGAGGCGAGGTGTGTGCCTGCCAGCAGGACAGCGGCGTGGCGGGGCGGGAGGGAAGGCAGGCTGGTTTTGGCTGTTAGGGTTTTTTTTGTTTGTTTTTAGCTTTATTTCTTTTTTAATACGTGGGGAAAGTGACAGTGCTCCTTGGGCTTCCTGCTCTGTGACTTGGAGAGGCCAGCCCAGCAAAGTCAGGGGTGGGCTTCACATGGAGACGTCTGCTCCTGCAGTGGCCATCCTTCGAACAAAGAGAGGTGCCGAAAATGTCCGTCCTTGCCTCTCGAAACTGAGCAGAACTGGGGAATGCTTGATGTATGAGCAGGCACATACACACGTGTACGAGCAGGTATGCCCACACCTTTATTGTCAGGCAGGCCGAAGACTTCATTCGATGCCTTCTGCTCACATTGGACCAAGGTTGCTTGAAGTTGCTTCTACATAAGCTTAAGGGTTTGGAGGTTTCTCGGGGGTGATTTTCTATTGGCTTCGTGCCCTCTGAGTCCTCTGAAGGCTCCGTGAAAGGAGGATTAACTCTTTGCAGGGCTCAAAATGCATGTTCCGCACACACAGCCCGTTGCAGCGCTGATGTCTTAAAAATAATGGGCCTCTTTAGCAAAGCTGTAACCTGGCATGCCTAAGGGTCACGACTGAAGGGAGGAAGGAGAGCAGACAAAGCGGTAACGCTTCAAAGTACTGGTGATGGCTCTTTTTCCCCCCTCTCATTCACTTTGTTTTACAGCACCTTATCATCGGTGAGCAGAAAGCATGCAAGCATACCTGCACCAGTGCCCTCATCTGTATTGACGAAGCCTAAAAGCTGGAAAGCTTTGGCCTACAAAGTGCTGACCATTGGGGTGGCTCATGCTAAGGGAATGCTCATTACCTCTCGCCAAGTGAGCAGTCCCGCTCGCTTTGGGAGGGTATGGTCCTGAAAGGGAGGGATGGCGGTGCTCTCTGTGTAGTAGCCCTGCTGCTCGCTGTGCCCCAGACACGCTGTGTATTTTCAGCCTAAACCGAGCATCTGTCCACAGTGATCTCGTGGTGTCTGATAAGGATGTAGCAGCAGTTCAGTCCTCCCCAGCATCCGTAATACAGCAAAAGGAGCTGGGAGGAGAAGATGAATATTGAAATGAACATGCCTGTGGGTGTTTGTGCGTCAGGGAAGAAGGTGTGAGGAGGAGTATTGTGAGGGCTGGCTGAGGGCAACCAATTCACGAGGGACCGAGCGAGATGATCAGTTTTACTTGCTATGCTGTAGACAACAGGCGATTCATCCTGATCAGAAACTACTGTTTCTGAATGAAACAGTAGTTATATATTGTATACTAACCGTAAAAAAAATGTTGGAACATGTATGTTACAGATTGATTGAGGGATATTTATCTTAAACTAGGAAAGAATATTTTTCCCATTCGGTAGAGAGAAAATACTTGTCTCTGACTCCTCAGATCTGTACAAAGCCTCTTTATTTTGGGGTGATCAAAGAGATACATTTTAAGTTCCTCTAAACTGAATTTTATTAGAACTGGTGAATAGCTGCATTTTGGTTTTTTTTTAAAAATAAAAACTATGATTATACAAATGAAAGATCGCTGATGTATTTTGGAATGTCTGGAGCTGCCTGAACAAAAAGCAGAGATGCTCTCACTGCTCGTGAAGAAAAATCTTACCGTCCTCTTCAAAAGTTTCTGGAAAATACTGTGTTAGTGCCTAAGATGATCATGCTGACCTATTTTCCTTTTTTCTTTTTGGGTCTTTCTAGGTAGTACCATTGTGTTCCGGGGAAAAGGAGTTGGTGTTTCTACAATAATTTGCCTGGCATATGCTTGCTAACTCTGCCAGCTGTGGGATGCAGGTGAGACATAAGCAACAGTGTTTCAGGACGAGTTTCCAGATACACAGCCAAGTCATTTTCACCAGTCCTTGTTTCTAACCATAATAAACTGTACCAGCAATGAAAACTCTGCCTAGTTTTTAAAAGTTTCAAAAATTGCTGACTGACTCAGGAAAACAATGAATGAGCGTATGGCTGTACACATTTGAAATACGCACAGTTTCATATTTTTGTGATACTTTTACCTTGTTAATTGCATTTTTCTCCAGTGTTCATTGCCCAGTCTTTAAGTGAAAGGTGTTAGCCTATGTGAAAACTCTGAGCGCTATACTCACTTGGATTCAATTACTTGTAAGTTCCATACAGTCCTTCAGATGGATTTTATTTTATGTTACTATGGTGGGACTACTGTTCTCTTTAAGTACCTAACCCTGTTGTGGGCTGTTCAGGCTGCTGGCAAAGCTGGTATTTTCAGTCCTTTTGACTTCTGCTGGAACCAGTGGTGCTCTTTGCGCACGAGGTTGTTGGCACCTTGATGGATTGGGCCCTGGGCTCTCCTAAGTCTGTTGCCTCAGTTGACTGCAGTGGGTCTGCCATTAAGAAATCTGTGGATAATATAATGCTTTAGCATTGCAGATAAATAGTGACTTTTGTCTGTTTGACTTTTTAAATCTTCCTGGAGAGGCACAAATTAGTCGATCAAGCTGTTTATCAAAGCTGTTGCTGCACGAGGTCTCAAGACACACATTCGTCATTGTGAGAAATTTCCTTCTGAGTCTTTTAAGGAGTTCCTTCTCTAATCCGTACCTATAGAAGCATTTTTGTAACTGAAAATGAATGACTAAACAAGTTAGTAGTTTCATGCATGCTCTGATAGTATATAATGTCAGTGATTGCTAAGATGACCCATCCATTTGTCTAAATTTGCTGAGGCGTATTAGAGGCTGCCTACGCAAATTTCTCTGAAAATGGCAAATGAACACCCTTACTCTAACTCCACCCACTTGCCACCATTTTGTTTGCAGGGCACATAAATAGGAGAGCAAAAGTTGCTCTTCATATAGTGAAGGCAGCGTAACTTGTGCCTGCACAGAGGACACTGAACTAGCAAACATAAAAATTTTCTTGTCATTAGTCACACAGATCCCGTGGCAAATTTTGGTAAATTTAGTCCAACTTGAGGTAAACAGGAAAAATAAAAATGTGGGGAGTACAAGGTAACCTCAGTGTGATAGTTTGTCTTCTGCACTCTTAGTTTGTATACTCCCATTGCAGCCTAACATCACTTTAACGAAATGCATTTATAAAATATCTCAGTTTATAACAGTGTTAACAGAAGCTGGTCATCAGCTCCAGTTGAGAGCGAATTCACACAAGGTTGGCCAGAACACAGTAATCATGATTTTCTTGTTCTTGTCAATAGTTAGCATTTAAGTGCACACCTTTTCATTTTTCATTCATTTAGTATTTCCGTTAAAAACACTGTTTAAATGTTGAAATGATTTCTGGAATTTTTGGTATATTTTCATATTATTCAGTGTTTAGTACTCTCATGCAGTAACTTTTTAACTCTTCTTACAACAAACGCCCAGTTATATACATATTACCATGTCCTGCAGGGTTTGTTTTATGCATATTTAATAATAAGGCAGGTGTAGAGAATGTATTGCGTGAGAGTAAAGATAAATCTGGTGCAGCATTGTTCTGCACAAGAGAAATATAGTGGGGCAGGAGATAGAGCTGCGATAAACAGGAAGAGTTTGTGTGCCACAGTCACAGTCCACAGTTAGCTGGTGTAACGGTTTAATACACAGGTGAAGCAAAAGTAACTGGAAGAAAATGGTATAATCTCTTCAGAGTGCAACCACTGTATATTGGGTGAAGGCTTAATTCCTAAAATTCTAATTCAACTGCAGCAGGAAAAACATCAGAATTGCCTGCATTGTAAATAACCAACTAATGTTTTAGAAGAGTTCTCAAAATAGTAGATACAACTTATTTTCCTTGCATGTTACCTGGTGGTAACTAGATAGCGACCAAAATGTCTGAAATTAGCTAAAGGGTTTTTCTAGATCTAATCTGAGCTATAACCTGTTCCATATTTTACACAAAAAGTACTTTTGTTTTAACTGCCTTGTAACTGTAAGTGCATCATGTGTGTATTTTTGATCGAAATGCAATATTTACCACTCATGAAGAGGGTGTCACGGAATAGAATCATAGAATGCTTTGGGTTAGAAGGGACCTTTAAAGGTCATCTAGCCTAACCCCTGTGGAATAAGCAGGATCTCTCACTAGATCAGGTTGCTCAGAGCCCCATCCAACCTGACCTTGAACACTGCCAATGATGGGGCATCCACAGCTTCTCTGGGCAACCTGTGCCAGTGCTTCACCACCCTCATAAAAAATTTCTTCTTTATACCTAGCCTAAATCTCCCCTCTTTTAGTTTAAAACCATTACCCTTTGTCCTATCGCAACAGGCCCTGCTATCAATTCTGTCCCCATCTTTCCTATAGGCCCCCTTTAAGTACTGAAAGGCCGCAATAAGGTCTCCCCGCAGCCTTCTCTTCTCCAGGCTGAACAACCCCAACTCTCTCAGCCTGTCCTCGTAGGAGAGGTGCTCCAGCCCTTGGATCAGTTTTGTGGCCCTCTTTGGACCCGCTCCAACAGCTCCATGTCCTTCTTGTGCTGATAGTTCGAGTATTTACCTCCTCTCTGCCTTCTGTTAGATTTATTGCAAACAGAAATTAAGATTAATATGACTGTTAACTTGTGGAGCTAAAAGAAATGCTCCAGAGCTGGACGCAGTACTCCAGGTGGGGTCTCACCAGAGCCGAGTAGAGGGGCAGAATCACCTCCCTCGACCTGCTGGCCACGCTTCTTTTGATGCAGCCCAGGATACGGTTGGCCTTCTGGGCTGCAAGCGCACACTGTTGGCTCATGTCCAGCTTTTCATCCATCAGTACCCCCAAGTCCTTCTCCGCAGGGCTGCTCTCAATCCCCTCATCTCCCAGCCTGTATTGATATCGGGGGTTGCCCCGACCCAGGTGCAGGACCTTGCACTTGGCCTTGTTGAACCTCATGAGGTTTGCACAGGCCCACCTCTCCAGCCTGTCCAGGTCCCTTTGGATGACATCCCGTCCCTCAGGCGTGTCAACTGCACCACTCAGCTTGGTGTCATCTGCAAACTTGCTGAGGGTGCACTCGATGTTGCTGTCTATGTCATTGATGAAAATATTAAACAGCACTGGTCCCAGTACAGACCCCTGAGGAACACCACTTGTCTCTGGTCTCCATTTGGACATCGAGCCGTTGACCACTGCCCTCTGGATGCGACCATCCAACCAGTTCCTTGTCCACCGAACAGTCCACCCATCAAATCCATATCTCTCCAATTTAGAGAGAAGGGTAGTATGGTATCTGGGCAGAATAGTAATAATCAAAGCCCATAAATGTAAGGCATCTTTGCAGGACCCTACAACCGCTTCCACTGAAGTCGGTGACAGAACTCCCAGAGATCACATGGGTACAGGACCAGTTTTCAAACATTATTATGGTAATAAAAATAAACAGAAATAATAAAAGGGGAGAAGAGTAAATAATTGGAAAAACAAACTGTTCCATGGCCCATGCAGATGAAATTCATGTTTTTCTAAAGTTTTCATGCTAACTTTTTGTTATTCTTCACTGCAGTTGATAACCATCTCTATGACGTTTTGTGCAAGAGTAATTTTATGTTAGTGTTGATGCCAGTTTTAACCCGAGAATATCTTGCCTGAAGTTGGAATCTGCGGCTGTTTTATAATGTCTATCATGTTTTTACATGTTTAGCAGCAGTGCTAATGAAGCTATGATACGTGGAGGGTGCGCTAATTTTATGTTTAGCTAAAGCATAGATAATGCTTAGGTTTGAAAATGAAGGTAGTAAAAACTAGGTTAATGAGGTCTGGATAAACAGTTGCTAATGGATTAAATTATAATAAATACTCAATGCCTACTTTTTTTTCTGAAAAAAATAGCATTGTGTTGTCTAACTGTTTCTTAGCCTAGAAGGAACAAATGCTGAAAAAAATAATTGGATAACTTATAGTTATTATCTGTTGAAGTACCTTAGATTTGGGCAGCCGTTTATTTATTGGTACAGTGGCTGCCAATCTCCTAGTCATGAATCACGGCAGAGTATTTAAGTTACTCCTGTGGACAAAATCCTAAATCTTTCCTCCTCATGGCAGAGCTTACAACATGTTTTTGCTTACTGTGTGTTAGGAAATTACTTAAATAATGCACCAAATGCCCATTTAGCATGTGGCTTTATTCATTAATATATACAATAAGAAAACATAAACACCTGAAGTGTGGATTTAACATTTCAGGGCCTCTCTGAAATGTGAATACAGTCAGCAAATGAACTCAGTGGAAAACCGAAATCTGTATTTATGTCCCACTAATGATACAGGTCTGAACTACAGAGCAAAGGATGCGAATAGTGACTGCACAATCCCCTGTCTGACAGTCCGTATGTAAGGTAAACCTTTTTGCTCACTACCTCATTAATTATTATTGTCTGGGCAGAGGCTTACTGCTATATTCATGACGATGCATAAAACTAACAAACATCCAGCTTGTCCTTTCTTCATGCACTTTATCTGCTTGCATTTCTTTTAGCTCCACAAGTTAACAGTCATATTAATCTTAATTTCTGTTTGCAATAAATCTAACAGAAGGCAGAGAGGAGGTAAATACTCGAACTATCAACATGCAGCTTCTGTCAAGTAAGTTTTCTGAGTACTTAAAACATTTCAATATGTAACATCTGTTGGGAAATTTATTCTGAATCTGGCTTGAGTACTGGTGAGTTAGGGTGACGCTTTGGGAGTACTTGGTTCCTCTGATCAGTCATTAGGGGCCAAATCTTGATCCAAGTGTCGAGCGATTTCAGAGCCGTGGTGCACCTCTGTTGCTCAGATATACGGTATGACTGAGAACAGTCAGAATGGTCTTGAGAGAGTTTCTTCCCTGCTGAAAAAAAGGGTCATGGTGTACACATAGCTGATCAGGAGAAGGAGAACACGTTAGTTGGCGGTCTGATGTGGATGACCTCAGGGTGTGCAGAATTGCCCTTTGCAGGAGGAAGGGATCGGTGTGATGCAATACGGACAAGGACTGTACTGCCAAGAGCAATACAGTTTCCCGTGGTAGCAGTAGCGCCAGCCCGTGCTAACTGAGAGCAAGTCACATAGCAGGAACCATTCTTCAGTTAAGGAGGAGCAAATGTGGCTCTCCCTGGAGCAGTCGGGAAAAGGTTATTTCAGAGTAGTGCAAAATGACTGTTTTCATTTACCTGTGCGTTCTAATGCAGCTCCCACAAACTTCAGCTGGAGTTACACTGCAATACACCAGGGATAAATGACATGCCACTTGAAAAACGCTCTCAATTTTTTGCCTGTACATTTTTTGAAGGAGTGCTGTGATGCTCTAAGATTGCATATTAAATGTGTCCCAAAATTATAAGTGTTTTGACTGATGATGACAAAGATTAAACCTGTCATCTAAGAGCTGAGTTTGATAATACAAGGACAGGGAGCTCAGCTAATAAGCAAATTTAATGTTATGTTTTTGTTACAAAAATGTACCAACAGTTTACAATGTCCAGATACTGTTTACAAAAGTCCCATGAGAGCTAACCTGTTCCCCATGGCCTTGCAAGCATTCATCATTGGCTGCCACCCTGCTCAACCTTAATTTACTGTTCCGTGGTAGCAAAAAGATGTATCCTGTTTCCTATACCAGTAGTTAGATGTAGCAACGATGTAAAAAGAAGTACCTCTGCAAGGTATTTTAAGGCATGTCAGCTTAGTTTGTAGGTGCACTCCTGCTGGCATCAGCTAGTGTAGTAAAGGAATGTTTTTATGAACAGAATTAAACTGATTCATCTGCTTGGTACTCGTAAATGTGTGGATTATGTGATTATACAGCTATGGCAGACTAGCATACTTGTATTTTTAAGTGTTCTTTGTTACCATTGTAATATGTGTGGACTGTTTCGTGTGTCCTTCATGTTCTCTCTTTTGGGGAGTAAAATGGTTACTGTTACGCTGTTAAGTCTAGACTCTAGTGGTTTTGGCTGGGGAGAAGAAATGGCTGTAACATCATCAGACTTGCATAGGTCTATGCAAGTATTCTAGAAATGTACATGTTGTAAACTGGGTGGGAATGATATGAGCATGGAAGACTGTAGCCAGTGTTAAAGAAGCAGATTACTCAGTTGTACAGTGTAAGTTGTATTCCCTCTGAAAAAAATTAGCTGAGCAGGGTGCAATAATCACAAACTGGTTTCTGGGAGTTGAGGAGGAAGAAGTGAAACCAAAGCACAACTAATGCTGCTGGTTTTTAAATCAGGGTGTGTGAGGAATTTGGAGAAAAGAGAATGATTGGGCAACTTTTTTTTGCCTGAAGAAAGAGAGAGAAAAAGAGTAAATCAGTTCCTTTAAGATTTTTAAAAAAGGGAATAGTTAGAACTTCTGCTCCTTGTCCTAGAAGGAAAAGTGCTCTTGATACGTTAGGAAGTTGTTTCTTGTACATTGAGGAGGACAGCAATAAGAGGGGATTCCTGAGGGACCCAGGATCCCCCAGACCCAGCTAGCCCTGACTTTTCTTGTGGGTTTGTGCAAGAGTGATGACAGTACCCACAGAGCTGCTGCAGTTCAGTCACAGGATGGTTCTTGTTCTAATTTACCCAACATCTTCATCTTTGCTTCTGTGGAGAAGGTTTCTGAACCAACCCCTTCCAGTGACTAGAAAACTCCTCACCTGTGAGAATGGCCTGCTGTGTGCCTCTGCTGTCTGAGCTTTGTGTTCTGACGTATTCTGTCCCTTCTGTATTTCCCCCTAATCCAGGCCTAATACAATCAGTTCATGTGTTCTGGTAATCCTGAGTATTAGACCACTTATTTCATCAATATTTCTGTTACTAAAAGTTTATTGTAAGTGGTATGGTATGGATAGTAACTTCCTGTGACTGCAACTCACTCTTCCTGCTGACCCGAGTGTGTTCAGCTGGTAATAACTTCACCAGTCTTCTGGCTGAAGTTTTCCAGGCCAGTTGTCCACGTCCGACTTAGACACATGAGCATGCTTACACATTGGAGTTAGGTGGTTGTACAGTGTTTTTCACAGGCGCTTTCCCCTTGTCAGTGCCCAGGGTGGACCTGCTTGCAGGTGAACCATGGCTTGTAAGAAGGGAGGATGTTTTCTGTAGGACCTCTAACTCATGTGGTCTGGAAGGTAGAAGGTATTTGGTTAGCAAGTCAGGATACTGCGAACACAGAAAGGATGCTTTAATGATTAAAACCGTTGAATGCTACTCTGGTAAATCCGATGACAGGACTGTCATCAGATTCATATGTGACATGAAGCAAATCATTTAACCAAATTTATTGCAGCAGGTCATTGTCTGTGCCCTCCTCTTTTTCTAGCTTCCTGACTGGAGACCCTGTGACTTAATTTGTGGAAGTTATGAGTGCTCATGGTTGCAAACAAAATCAGAGGGGAACATCCTTGGCACACGTAAGTTCTCTGAAAAAAAAGAAGTCCTAGGCATACCAAATTAACAGATATCTCTGGTTTTCTTCTGTGCACTGCAGTTCTCTCCTATCAAACAGTGTACGGTCATAGGGAATACTGCCCCATCTCCACAGGAACCGTGAAGATTCCTCTGATGAAGTGGAAT
Source organism: Balaeniceps rex (assembly GCA_013401315.1). Lineage (NCBI taxonomy): Eukaryota > Metazoa > Chordata > Aves > Pelecaniformes > Balaenicipitidae > Balaeniceps > Balaeniceps rex. Next base: position 55,853 of record VYZW01046078.1, read on the forward strand.
GCTTTCTTTTGAGATGCCCCAAAAAGCAATTAATAATTCAGTCTTCCAAACAGGGTTTAAATTCAGTAACAGTAAATAAGACCTGCAACAACATACTAGAGAATGAGGAAAAGCATAAAAAATGTATAGCTACTCATTAAAAGAACGTCATCTATTCTGTGCCCCGAAAAGGTGGGCAAGTACTATACAATTCAGTCATTAATGACTATGCAGGAATGCTGATGTGTAAGGTGGACAAATTAAAGCTTAATTCTGTATTTTGTGCCTTTTGAGTACTTCACTTTGCAAATGTAGTAATATTCTTTTAACATATTCTTTTGTGTACAATATGTGTAAATGCTGATAGTATTGCTAATACAAATGTTGCTCTTCAGAGGGCCACTTTACTACTGGGAGGGTCACTTAAAGTCCTGGATAAATCCCCATTTTATAAAACCAAAGAAATAATAAACATAAAAGTACACAAAGAAATAAGCCTGTATATTTATTTTAATCCCTCAGCAGTCTTCCTAAAATACTAAAGGGCACTTCTTCTTAATGAGGCCAACACAACCAAAATCAAAGCAAAGATTCCAGAGAAGAGTTCAGCCAAAATAAAACCAAAAAAATTTTCACCTTGTTTTCCAAACAGTGTACTTCAGGATCTTATTTTATATATTTTACCAAAATCTCCTTTAAAAACGTATCTGGAAGTGAGAAAGGATGCAAAATTTTAGGGGGAGTTTAGTACACAGAAGCTAAAAAGGCCAGAGGGGAGAAAATGCTTAAAAACATGTTTATATCAAAAAGTAAATTCTTACCTTATCTGGAAAGTAGCTACTGCAACCTTTCAATGCAAGATCAGCACAAACACGAAGGCAGAGATAATGCAAAGGTTACGAGGCTGGTTTTGCTTCATATGGCCCATTTTGGAAAGACAAATGCAGTGATTTCATATTCGATTGAAGACTCCAGCTTTTACGAGGAATTATGCTTTAATTGCATAATAAACGACTGTACAGTAAAACTGAGCTCTGTGACAAAAGTCTTAAGATGTCCATGTGTACTGGTAGTTGTTTGGGAGGTGCAATACTTACCTATTGCTCTGAGTGCTGACATACACACTGCCAGCTACAGTTCCAGGTAACCGACAGAACTCATGGGCTGGTAGGGTAAGTCATGGTGGAAGGGACCTCAGGAGGTCTTTAGTCCTGCCTTCTGCCCAAGGCAGGGCGAGTTACGAGATCGGACCACGTTGCTCAGGGCTTTTCTCAGCTGGGTCTTGAAAACCTCGAAGGCTGGAGACCAGAGACTGGAAAACCTCTCCAAGCAACCTTGACTGTCCTCGTGACAGAAAGTTTTTCCTGGTATCTAAGCCAGAACTTCTCTTGTTTCAGCCTACGCCCACTGTATTTTTAAAAAGCATGTTTTAATTGGATTGCAAATGTTATATCTGACTCCTCATTGATAGCATTTTAAATAAATATAAAATTTCATCTGTAGCTGAAACTGACTGATATTAAAAGTGATTGTAGTATGGAGTAATAACTTTGTGTGATCAGAACATTCCAGATTCCAAACAAAATGGTAACACTGAAAGAGAAAAATCACTGGACGATAAAATATGTTTGTTAGCATCATAAATGTAAAATGATGAACAATGCAGGTATTCCCCAATGAGAGTAAAACTCAGCAAAGTGAGTCTAAATAAAAAAACTAAACAAGCTCAGATTTGTACAAACTTGTCCTGCACACACCTTCAAGAAATATTATATACTGCTGTGATCAAAAGGATCATCTGCAGGTTCCACATGATACCATCATTTTATGACTGGCATTTTGTGTTATAGCTCATGGATACAAAGTTTGAAGAGTATTAACAATATCCCGTCTAATGACCCTGTCTTTTTAATATTCTCTGTCTCGGCACGTCTACTCCATGAGAGGCTTGCTTCTTTCTAGCAAGCTTCTCCCAGTACTCAAAAGGTTTGTGACGTTACTAGTGCATGGTGACAGAAGACATACTTGGCACTGAAGCGCTGAGTAAATAAATCAAAAAAAGAGCACGGAATGACTAGAAAGGAGGCATTCCCTCATACTGCCAAACTTCCCTTCTCATCCATCCCGCTGGGCAGCAGGTCAGGGCTAGAGTAAAGCACACGTAGGACATGTAGGACAGAAGAGCTCCCTATGTGGAGTATATGCTTTTTCCAACGTGCATTTCTCTGAGTAAAATCTGGCTGAGCCAGAACGTCCCAGTGTTTCAGGCCATTTCTTTCTAAAGCTGGAGGGCGAATGTTGTCTAAAACATGTAGTAAGATTTGACCACCTGTAACCAGCTGCTATATATGCTATAGGCTTGCCTTAAAAAGACCACGTACAAACCGTACAGCAGAAAGGGATCTATTACTTACAAGGTGGATACACGCTTCAGAGGCAAGACCAAGTGCCAGCGGAGTCATGAAGTTTATGTTAAGCATTGCACTGTAACCACATGCCCTGGAATGAATTTTTGAGCTGCTTAAATGGTCATGCTAATGTTTTTACTTATGAGTTCCTACCTGTAGAGGTATGGTCTCATAATTACTGTAATTACAAGGCTTATGAGTCTCATCACTCAAATCACCTTGCTCCCTCAAGACATCTCAAAATTGCTATCTGTCTGATTCCCACACACTAAAAAGGTAATTTTGGAGTAAAGTTTCCACACTGAAAAAAACAACCCAAACAGTCAGAGGAAAGAAATACGCAGCTATGTCATTCAACCCCCTACACACTCACAGGTTTCCTTTCTAAACCTCTGCCACGCCATCCCCACCATCTGCAGCCGACGTACCGACCCCCCTGCCTTGAGCAGGCACACCACAGCATGTACGATTAGGTTTTGATGATAAGCACAGTTAGTGCAGATTGCACACGTTACATTGACTGCGCATAGTTTTCCTGACTGGTGTTTGAGTTAATGTCGGACGAGATGGTGATGAAGAAATACTGATTCGTAATGCCACTCTTGATCATAGAATCATAGAATGCTTTGGGTTGGAAGGGACATTTAGAGGTCATCTAGCCCAACCCCCTGCAGTGAGCAGGGACATCTTTAACCAGATCAGGTTGCTCAGAGCCCTGTCCAACCTGGCCTTGAATGTTTCCAGGGATGGGGCCTCCACTACCTCTCTCGGCAACCTGTTCCAGTGCTTCACCACCCTCATTGTAAAACATTTCTTCCTTATATCTAGCCTAAATCTCCCCTCCTTTAGTTTAAAACCATTACCCCTTGTCCTGTCACCACAGGCCTTGCTAAAAAGCCTGTCCCCATCTTTCCTATAGGCCCCCTTTAAGTACTAAAAGGCTGCAATTGGGTCTCCCTGGAGCCTTCTCCAGGCTGAACAGCCCCAACTCTCTCAGCCTGTCCTCGTAGCAGAGGTGCTCCAGCCCTCGGATCAGTTTTGTGGCCCTCTTCTGGACCCGCTCCAACAGGTCCATGTCCTTCTTGTGCTGAGGGCTCCAGAGCTGGACGCAGTACTCCAGGTGGGGTCTCACCAGAGCAGAGTAGAGGGGCAGAATCACCTCCCTCAACCTGCTGGCCACGCTTCTTTTGATGCAGCCCAGACTACAATTGGCTTTCTGGGCTGCAAGCGCACATTGCTGGCTCATGTCCAGCTTTTCATCCACCAGTACCCCCAGTCCTTCTCCGCAGGGCTGCTCTCAATCCCTTCATCCCCCAGCCTGTATTGATATCAGGGGTTCCCCCAACCCATGTGCGGGACCTTGCAGTTGGCTTTGTTGAACCTCATGAGGTTCACACGGGCCCACTTCTCGAGCTTGCCCAGGTCCCTCTGGATGGCATCCTGTCCCTCAGACGTGTCAACTGCACTGCTCAGCTTGGTGTCATCTGCAGACTTGCTGAGGGTGCACTCGATCCCACTGTCCATGTCATTGATGAAGATATTAGATAGTACTGGTCACAGTACAGACTGTTGAGGGACACTTGGATGCTGAGTCGTTGACTATAACTCTTTGGACACAGCCATCTAGCCAATTCCTTATCCATCTAACAGTCCATCCGTTAAACCCATGTCTCTCCAATTTAGTGGCAAAGTCTATGTCTAGTTAAGTGTCACGTAGAGCTAAGTAGTTCCCCTGGTTATCAAGACAGAAATTATTTAGAATGCAAAAGAAATCTTTTGTCCTATAGGGAATAGTTGTATGCTTAATTTTGAAAGTTCAGATTTGCCTTATGGCTAAATATGTGCATGTATGAAATCTGAAATTTGTGGAGATGGTGGCTGTTTAGCCCCAAAATACATAAAAGAAAAACAGGAGAAAATGTAAAAGAGGAACATTTAGAAATGTATCCTCTTTCACAGCTCCAAAGAATTATAAAAAATGATTGTCTTTTGAAAGAATACTGGGTAAATTTTGTATCTAAATTCAATGATTAAGGGTATCTTAATTCTGCTTTAAGGACCTAATTACTGCCTCATTGAAACTAATGTGGAGGGGCATCCAATGAAGAGAGAGCATACTATAAATAGAAATCCCAACTAGAGGGCTGCCACTGGAGTGTTCACGATACTGTGTAATCCAAACAAGCAGATAAATTAAAGAAAGTTCAATAAATGAAATGTAGGGTAATATATCTTCCACTCTCTTAGTGTTAATATCTCATTTATGTCTGACTTTACATCATGCGCAGTACAGTTATAGTTAAATCTGATTTGTGGCAACCTGAGCTTTATAAATGTCATCCCTTTAGCCTTTTCTGGATTGAGTTGTAGATACTCCATTTCATGAAGTACTAAATGTTCTCTGAAAAAGAGCATTAGTTACGTTGGCTTCCTAGCAGCAGCCAGGGGACTTCAGGGCAATGCAGGTTAGTTTAGACCTTTCATCTCTAAGAAATCCAAATATGGTGAATCTTCAGGTACTTCTTGATTACATAAGTCTTTAAAAAAAGTCTCGCAATTGTAATAAACTCATATTGTCTCTAGTAGACCTTTATCTGATGATATAACCAATAACAATAAACCAGTAGGGACCTAAATCTGGACTTACCTTGTTAATGTTGTGTTCACTGGGGCTGTGAACATGGTTACAGGTTTGGGCCCTTAAAATACTATTTTACAACTTCCGCTTTCCAATCGTACTGCAACATCTTACATCTTGTTTCAGACACCTATAAAAAAAAAAACAACCTCATGAAGGAAGTTAACATTACTTGCTAGGAAAACCCTCCCTAAGCTCAATTAAGTGTTCTGCTTTTTACTTATTTAATATCATGTCTCAAAATCCTTCAGTTCCAGTGGTCTGATTATCTCATCATCCTGCCTTCGATTCCCTTTTACTCTAAACAATAATGTACATTTTCATAATAATTACACTTTGATTTTCTATACACCCATGTTTTCACTCGAGTGTCTGGAAGGGCCTTAAGTACTATTGAGTTAGTCTTCAAAACACCTATTACATTATCATCCTCATCCTCATTCCACAGTTAGATCAAAATAACAGCAAGAAGCAAGTAACCTGCCAAAGGTAATAGAGAGAGGTGGTGGCAGAGATGGGAGCAGATGTGAGCTGAAAATGGATGACACCACCCTCTTCACTAGCCCCCAGTAATCCTCCAGTTGATAAAATGGGATACAGCAGCTGTTTCTCAACATCTCGGTACCTACAAAGAGCTGTCATCTCCCCGGGTGCTAACCACTGCTTTTAGCTGCCTCTGTGTCTAAACATTTTCCTCAAAAAGGGAAGGCATTTACCAGACAGACAATGTTAATACCTGCTATTCAAAACACACATGAAAATGTTTTTCATGTGAGCAAACCACATCCACCCATAAAGCCATGTTGTTTGACTGTGAGCAGGTAAGAGGGCAGGAAAAGTTACAAAGTGTGGGGATAAAGGGGATTAAACAGTGACCTGGATTTGTGTTAGCCTTCTGGATGGCAGACAAAAGAAACGGGGCTGGGAAAACACAGCGCTCCAGTTCACTTCTGCTGGGTGGGTCTCATTTGCATTGGTGCTTGGGGGCACATTCCACTATTGTTACATACGAAATGACTACCTCTCTGGCCTCTAAATTACAAATCACGTACAATACGCATACTTTGTACATTAGGGATCCGCAATTTAAATTTACATCTTATTTTGGCTTTGCTTCTTGAATTTGGCTGTTTTTGTGAAAATTCCTAGCAAAAGAAATCTGTCTCTTAGACATGATTTAGTTTGAATCATATCCAGTTAACTCTCAATTATCTGTGGACAATATGTGCCAGATGTGGCCCATTTTGGTATAGAGCTATATGTAAGCTAAACGCTTATATGCTGTATTTTAGCTATGCATCAGCTAACCCCCCATACAAATTGCAGATCCAGCCACAGTGCTTCAGCATTGTCCTCCAGCTATGAGGAGCATGGGGGTGCGGTTGCTTTTCTGATTCCTCCCAGACCTATCTGGCCGACGCTGAAATGGAGCTAGTTCCCTCTGGCCGGAGGGAACCCGATTCCTGCACCTTTGTGCTGTGCTCCTCTGTGCTGGGGGCAGAAGCACTAGCTCTGCAGCATGTACTTGGCCCGCAGGATTTTGGAGCGCTGTACAAAGACACCTGAGGAGCTTGGTAGAAGTCACTTCACCTACAGTTCTGGGCCTGTGCTGGCTACGCTTGATCTCAGCTATTTCCCAGCACGGTCACGTTGATGCTTTCAGCCATGCCCCACAGTACCTGTATTATCTGGGTTTGTCATTAGTCAGGTGTTGCAGCCTCACCATTACTCCGGATAATGGAGAGTAATCGCTGGACTAAACTAATTCTGAGATACCTTTCCTCAACGTCAGCAGAGTTACACTGGAGGTGAATTTGGCCCGCGGATTTTGCTGTTACGTTAAGGAGCTGTTGCTGCCATGTGCAGATTAGCTGACACTGACGAGCTGGTGCAGCCAAAGTATGCTGTTTCACAGTGTTATTAAATAAATCATTCCAATTTCAGTGACAGTCTGCTCTTCATCGTCTTGTCTTCCTGGCTTTCTTTGACTCCTACTGTATTATTTACCTTGTAGAAATGTTGCACGTGGCTGAAGTACAATGACTGAAGCTCAGGACTGGAAGTGGTTTGGATAACCTCTACACCTTCCCTGCGTGAAATATTCCAGCGCAGTGTAACGTAACCATGTTATAAGTAAATACAACTTCAGCGAACGAAGTGGAGTTACAGCCTCTTATGCCAGGGTAAATTTGGTCAACTGCGTCAGTGCATTTGGGAATTGTGGACAAGGAGTAAGAAATTACAAGGTATTAGGGGGGAAAAAAGAGTACTGAGACTGCAAAAGAACTTATTTTGAAAGTCTACTGACAGAGGTTTGGAGGACTGGACCCCTACAAATCCTTCTTTTGCACTCATTTCTTTGGTGGCAATCATCAGCAGTTTCAGGGTCAGGAAAGTATTCCGGCATCATTCAATGGATCTTCTTACTTGAGATAGGCAACAATTTTATAGAGCCATGCTGCAAGTTAAACTCTGTCTGAATAAATATACAATTTTTCTGGGGAAAAAAATTTTACAAACTGGATTTGATAATATCTCAGTAATTTACAGCTGTTTTGAATTTTGAAGGTTTGGTGAATTTCTGGCATATAATAATTCAAGGGAGTGAAAAAAAGCTTTTGGCCTTGTCCAAATAAGGATAAGCAAAAGCATGAGTGTCATTAACTTATGTTAGTGAATGGAGAATTTTGTGAAGTCTAGTGTAGAGACAATATCTTAGCATGTGCTAACCTGTCCATTCTAAGCAGCAGGACCTTTCTGTGGTGTAAAGAAAAATCTTTTCATTAATAGTTCAATGTCAATTGAATGGTCAATTGCTCACTGCTCACTTCTCATTTTATCAGGATGGCTTCTGATTTTTTCCAGTCTTGGCAGGTGACTCTTATGTATATTTTTCAGGCAACACGAATTTTCTTTGTCAGTCCCAACTGATGAAGAAACCAACTCAGCAGACTGACTTCTAAACTCTCCTTTAACCAATGTGATGCTCTTCCACTGGGCTTCTAAAAATCTCATTTGCATATCCTGATGAAAACCCCATTGCTGGCTCAAATGACATTTTTGTCTTGCATTCTGAAGCTTTCAGTACATTTATAATTTCAGTAGTAAGTTTGGAAAACAGGACTCATGACAATAAGAGATGATGTGTTAGGAATCAACCTTATTCTCAATTTGTAATATGTGCTGTATGGTAAAAGAAATGTGATTTTAGAGAGGATTATAACGTTCTTATCATGCTGAGGCTATTCACTTGCTAGATGTCTCACAAATGGGAGAAAGAGGTATACTAAAAATGTTAAGTTAGAGGCCGTGATCTTATGTTGATGAAGACAATAAAGTACAGGGCTTTTCTCCAGTGCTTTACATCAGCCTGGATAAATACTCTTTTTCCATTTCTGTGACAGGCACTTCCAAATAGGTATAGGTAGCAATGCCATTCGGAAGCCTGAACAAGTGAATAGTCCAGCTGTTCAGAAAATAAGAACAAACAATAGACAATGTGTTTAAGAAGCAATACCGAGTGAGGAATACAGGAGGCGGATTCAGCAGCGAGGAAAGAGCGTTGGCAACAGAAAGTAAAAACCTCAGAGACAGCCTGGTTGGTGAGACCAAGGGCCCACACAGCCAACTAGTCCGCCTCTGATAACAGCAGCAGGAGAGGCTGTTTCAGGAAAACAAGCGAGCCTAGCTCCTTCTTTGGTCCACTCCTTGGCAGCTACAATTGCGTCAGGGACGCTGAAGAGTAATGAAACATTAAAAAGCCTTGACTTCAGGGAGGAGAGACCTGAAGGAGAGCTGTGTAGTCATCGAGTACATCTGCAGCAGATCTCAATGAGCACCAGAGCTCTGGTTGTTCGTGTAAGGGCTGTGCGAGTGTAAATCCCTCCTGCTCCTTGCTGTACACAACTATATGGGGTGTGGAAATCCTGTGAACCGGACACCTTCAGCCTTGGCATGGAAAGAGGCCAAGACACATGACCCTCTGCTTGAACCAGTGCAACACACGCGAGAAGAGGTATCAGGACGGACAGATGAGGGGCACACCAGACAGCAGACACAATTCTCACTCAGTCTGGTTGCAGTTTTATTTATTGCTTTCTCTGTTGCACAATAAGGTCAAGTAGCATGTTTTAGGTTACTTTGTTTCTTCACCCCTTTAGCTTATGTTTTAAAAGGTGGCTTTCAACTGGTAAACAGAAAGATCATCACCAGGCTATGCACCTGCACTTATGAGATATTTAATAACATTTTTTCCAGGTAAACTTGTAAATTTCTTACAGAAGTATCTCCAATCTGCCATTCAGAAACTTGCACTGGTGTTAACAGGCATACTTTCTGACAGCGCAACTCAGTTGAATTTCAGTATTGTAGCTCCATGCTCACAGCCCAACAGATGTTTTTTAGGGTACAGAGATCCAGAGTCATATCCACAGCTTTTACCTAGCTGACATCAGACTGTATTTTCCCAGCAGCAGTGTGTCTTCAGTCAGCCAAATGCACACTCCAGTCCTGCTGTTCCACTGCTAGGTATGCAACTGATTTATCTCTTGGGACCTATGCAGTTAGAGAAGGATTACATGGTCTTTAATAAGAGAAATTAGTTGTTACTAAAGTAACAGGGAGCAGTAATACTCCACGGATAACAACATTACTGGGAAGGACCTGTGAGCTTAAGCACTAGGCTTCATTGCTTTGGTGTCACAGGCCTTGCCGTATTTCCCACATTGCTGCTCAAAACACTGTCCTTATCATCCATCAAGTCTTTACTGAGCTAGAGCGCATTGCTCTTTTGGCTGGCATAACTCTTTAAGGACAAACTGGGGGCATCTGTAGTCCCTTAGTATCTCCTGAGCTATCTGGGACCTCGCTCAGCTACAGAAGCATTAGTCTCTGAAAGCCATTTATTTCCCTCTTTGGGACCATAAGGGGGAAAAACAGGGGTTTGCCAAGCAAGATGAAACCCAAGAAACAATCTAGTTCCTGGAAAGACACCTGTGGAATCCTGAAATCAGACATACAGCTCATATACATCCCTGGTGTGCAGGATGCCATGTGCATACAATGCTGTGACATGCATAACACACGTTAAGTCAAACTTGCTGGGGTACAACATGCACTGAACTATACATGAATACTTTATAACAGGCATACCTCTCGTGTGCTGTTGGCTGTGTGTTGAATGCTCAGAGGGGATTCCATGGCAGGAAAAGAGTTTGGTAGGGATTGGAAAACAGCCTTGAAGGGATTATTTCAGCCAGTGTAAATTAGAGCGACCGTAAAGGAACGTTTGTCTCCTAGACAGCCTGAAATGAGGAAAGGTGGCTTTGTGCCTCCTCGGCTTTCTTTCACTTAGCTGCAGCGTCGGTACAGGTAAGGCTAATGTCCTGATTCATTGTGCAATTTGTGTCACAGGCAGGGTTCAGTGTATGTTTTGGCTTGTACCTCAACCTTGTTAAGAACGACACACAGAAGAGTTACTGCTGCACACCTCCCTGGAAGAGGGTGCATGCCCGCAGTCAGGAGTTTGCCGTGACAGCCAAGACCACCTCTTGATGCCCCTTCCCGTATGACAGTTCTTTAGTAGCGGCACATTAGTCAGATTGGTCAGAAAGAGGTGCCCAAACAGAGTATCTTAGTAAATATGACTGGGTGTTAGACTTGTGTTACAGCTTCTAGCAGATTAATTAAAAAACAGCATTTGTTTAAAGTAATGTTTTATGCATTTTCATGTAAATTGAATTCTTGTTACTATCCATTCGTTCAAAAGTATCTGCCTTGTAATGATAGCAATTTATCTGCAACTTTTGACCAATGATCCATAACGTTATGTGATGTCCACTACTACTTGTATTAATTCTTGCTTGGCTTTTCAATGGACAATTTCTTCATGCATTTTCCTCTGCAAAATGATACTGGAGGGTGCAAGCTTTTTTTTTCCCCCCAGTTTTGGATACTTTCTGTTGTTGAATGACTTTACAAAAAAATGTACAATATGTCATTCTTCATTCATGAAGAAATTCCCTCTCATTCTTCAACTCTCCTTAAATAACAGAGTTCTTAAATTTTACAGTAAACCTTCAACTTAAGCTCTGAGTCTTTCCTCTACACAAGGCGGATGATAATTGGTCTGCTCTTGCCTGTCATTTCTCATCCAGGCAGCTTCCCTCTTGACCTTTCTATCTATCACCTGAGAAAAATATTCTCAAAACACAGCTTTGCATGTTACATTATATCATTTTGGGTTCATAATATTTTGTAGGAATACTGAATAAAATCCTGTTTTCCTAGCATCAGTATCTGTCCATCTTGACTTCAGTGTTAATTATGAGCTGCTAATTTTATATGTGGGCCTGCAGACCTATACCAGACAAATAATTGGAATAATTTACTTATCTTTACTAGAGCTTAGCACTAGGCTTTATTTACCTTTATATGTGTGAAATGAATCCTAGTTCTGATCTAGCTAGCATCCTGAACAAAAATATTTCACACATTGAACTTTGAACTGTTTTCTGATTTGCTGATTTTAGCAAACTTGACAGTGGTAGCATAGGTTTGCTGGTTTAATAAAAGAAGAGAGACAGATGGTAACTTGCTCATTTATTACAATTATATATATTTACTATAGGTTCTAACAGTATTCTTTTATTGCACTTCCATATAATCCTATGTTATAATGACCTTTGCTCCACCATCTGTAGATATTTTAATGCTGTTTGGACCTGAGTATTTCATATGTAGCCTGTCTCAAGTTGATTTCAATATGTATTGGTCTAATAGTAAAAAAAATCAAATAAAATAAGAATGGAACGTGAATAACAGTAACAGAAAGAGAACACAAAACAAATGAAAAAAAAAAATCTGAAGCCTGAAAGAATTATTAAACTTTTAAATAAAATAAAATAAGTAGAAAGAAGTAGGAAAAATTGCCAAAAACAGAAGGTGGCAACAATTGCTGCATTATGCTAGCACTTTTTTCGGAGCTGGTTGGTAGCTGCTGGAGTGGAATAAAAATACTCATGAAAAATGTATGCTGTTTGCATACTCTCAGTTTGTTTCCTTTTGAACTTTCTCTCAGAACAATCACAGGGCCCAAGAGCAAGTATGTTGATGGCATAGACCATGCATCTACAAAATTCAGCTCCATTTGCCAGCCTAAGAGTCACCAGAGCCTTCAACAATTTACTTAATTCCTCTTCTTCTGCCAGCAAAAGGAAAATAATATTACTTGTCTGCTTCATAAGAGCACTGTAATATTACAGTGATCATTGGAAAATAAGGTTTGTATCTCTGTTAACAATTTTTAAATAGTAACTCTCCACCTACCCAGTTCTATCAAGGGAATTTCAACTATTAAGTCTCCTAAACAAACAAAGCAGAAAAACGCAGAATATCTTACTTTTAATTCTTATTATGTATTATTGGTGCAGAATGTCCATATGCAGTATTAATTTAATGACGGACAATGAAGAGATTTAAATTAAGCAGTCGGCCATGGTGAATATTTGCTAGTATCAGTTTCAACTGGAATGAAGTCCAGCATTTCATTTTTGCAGCTGTTGCCTGTATATGCAATCCTTCTTAAATTGTAGATAGGGTACATTTGCTCCCGTGACCATATTAGTAGAGCAAATGAAGAAACGATTTGTTACAGCACAAATGTTGGGTTTGAACATGCTGTCCGATAGCCTCACGAGACATTTTCACGAGCATCTTGCTTTGGCTGTACCATTATTTCTTATTTGGCTCACCTGGCACTATTCCTTTATTATAAAACTTTGCAACCCAGGTACTGCCACAGGCACTGGCAATAATAGAGATTATTATCTCTTTTCGTTTAGCAACATTGCTCAGCATCAGAAATTAAGAGTAATCAAAAACCAAAGTGGAAGAAAGAGCATTAAATTATTGCGAATTGCTCAAGATCTGACCCATACTAAGGAGGATTTGTGAAACTGAATGTACGGCGTGTTAATTCTATCAGTCCGAGAGCTGTAATGTTACCTTTTTTCTTTGGAGAGTAGAGAGTTGCCTGAGCTGCTCGACTGATCAATGGGTTTTGAATGAAGCTGTGTTTCTTGGGACCGAACAACAGGATGAAGAGATGAAAAAGACCTTTTAGAGATCATTCAGTTCACCGCCTAGCTGATGAAGGATTATTCTCCATGATCTCTGTTCAGTTTAGTTCTAAAAATTCCAACCAACACACTTCCTACAACAACCATATTTTACTCTCAAAAATGATCATATGTGACAATATATATTAATATACATATATTAATATATTTAGAATAAACCGAACTGGTCTGATGACCCATTATGTCTATTTGTTTTAAGTATATAAACATCTAAGGAGTGACACAAGGAACAGGACTATTAAAGCTTTTGTATGGCAGAGACGAGGTGGAAACCTGCAGCATTTATTCAGAGTACAGGCAAGACAAGGAGGAGAAAGGAGAGAAATGCCCATGTTGGGACTTCTTGTTAAGTAATTTTAGGACTACAGCAAACGCATTTCCCTTGATAAAGAGGCACTCACTGCAACTTACCGAAATGTCCTGGCAGCAATACTGGAGATGACCAAGCTGATACCAGATGCTGTAAAAATATACCATGAGTCTGATCTGCTCTGAAGACAGACAAAAAGGGAAATGGACATAAAATACAGAAACTATTAGCCCAAATTTGTCAATAGCAGACCCAGGATTCGAATCCACCTCTAGTGGGTACAGTATCCTGTCTACATAGAGATATATAGTATTTCTGTTAGCAATAATGGATGGATACTAACAGTTTTTCAAAGTTAAGCATTTTAGACCTCAACCTCCATAATATGAAGAGTTAAGTTATGCTCATCGTAAGGAAGCCAGCAAGTCCTGACAGGGGATATTCAGGTCAACTGGTTATTATTTTTGACAATACATAATTACTTAACCTTGTATATGTCCAGTTTAAGGTTCATAGATAATATTGCCTGTTTGCAATACTCCAACAGTATGGCTAAAGCCTATACTCTTTAAAAATGACCACTAGTGTTGAGATCCTAGTTACTGGATGTCGTTGATTTTTAGAGGGGGTGTGTACACACAGTTTTAAATAAAGTAAATGGATCTGAATATATGGAAACTATGGCTTAGTTTTCTGGAAACTGACAGTCATGGCAACTCCCTTGCTAACTTCAGTGCAAAATCAGGGCCCCATCAGCCACTTTTTAAATGAGCTCTGTCTTAAACCCGATGATTCTTCCCTAAGAAAATCCAGAGAGACAGTAACAAAGCTAAAATTAGAAATCAGGAGCTGTAGCTTCCAAGGCATTGCACACAACGTGACATTTTTCAATACCACAGGCATTTTCTGTTAGCAAAAATGGCTTACAGAATATATTCCACAATGTAAAAATCTTCCTTCAAAACTCAGGGTTGGATGACAACATAGTGTTTGCTTACCAAATTTCAAAATCCCAACATTGAAAAGAAACAGTGAAGAACATGATAAATAATTAATTCTGATGATTAAATAATGACTATAGCATCACAACTTGTAGTTATAATGGCATCACCCAAGCTATGCAACTGCTTTCAAAAATAATATATGCAGTCAAAATAGTAATCTATGGCTGTACCATGATCTGTTCAAAGCACATCACACAACTGATCATTCTCCAGAATACCTTCATGAAACAAAACTTTGCTTATATATAACTAATGTTGAAAATGACAGACTTAGATGGAATGTTTCATTATTCACAAAGATTAATGAAAAATATCTTTACATATGAATCATGGTACCTGTTGGAAGAACTAGGCTGCTAACAGCCCAAATCTAGAAGACAGAATTTTGAGAACAAAGAGAAACGGTTTACCTCAAGAATATTCCAGCAAAAATCTTTGGCCCTTGTGAGCTCTCCACACCCAGCAAATTACAAGCAAATTGCGAACTGCACAAGTCAGAGAATGTCACGTTACAACCAGCTAGAGTAAAGCGCCATTTGCATATGGAGGCTCTCCGCTGAGCAGCATGGTTTCCAAAGCCAATGGGATAGCTCTTGTTTACTCTTAATGCATAAACCTCTTTAAAATGGCAGTTTACAGCTAAACAGATAAAGCCAACATATTACGTTCCACTTAACTCTATCCAAATATAGTGCATTCTGCACATACTACGGTTTGGATAGCTTAGTCATGCCAGACAAGACCTTACTACTGAAAAATGTATAGTTTAATAGACTTGTAAATTTAAAAATAATTCTTCTAACATTTGCGTAGCACAACAGCTTCTGTGCACCTACCAAATTCTCAGATCTAAAAGCAATTATAAAGACAGCACAGCTGAACACTGAAATTCACACTGGGTATCTCCTGGAAATAGCTCAGGATTACGGTATTGGTGAGACCCTGCCTTTCTTCTGATTTTCATCCAGACAACTGTATGACAATTTTGGGTAACTCTTCTACTTACCCCCCACGTTAAAAGACAGCGCTCAGGTGACCTGGCCATTTTAATTTCATGTCTCCATCTTCGTTAGGGAAAAGAAGTGACATTATATATTTATATCGTAGGGCGAGAAGGGCAATTAAGCCTGCAAGACCGATTGGAAACATTCAGATAAAACCGGCATTGTTGAGCTTCTGGAGGAAGGCCAGCCCGAACACAATTTATCTGGGGCTAACGCTTGGGGTCGGGAGGAGGGGGCTGGCTAGGCGAGCTGGGGAGCGGCGGGCCTTCCCAGAGGCTTGCTGGAAACGCTCACGGCTGATGGCCTCACACACGGCCTCACAGACCCAACCTGAGGGGCCGAAGGGCGGCCAGGACCCCCGCCCGCCTTCCCGCCTTCCCGCCCCCGCGGGAGCACCGCCCACCGCGCATGCGCAGCCGCCACCACCCCCTGCCTGCCGCCCGCTGCGGGGCGCGCATGCGCGGCGGGCGGGCGCACGGGAGCTGGCGGGAGGAGNGGTGGACGTGGCCTGGCTATCCGGGCCCGCAGCACCCCCGGCGGGGGGCCTGAGGCGGCGAGGGCCGCGCCGGGGAAGCCGTCCCGGCGGGGCGGGAGGGGCTCCGCAGCGCGGGGCGGGCAAGGGAAGGAGCCGGCCTGGCCGGCGGCTTGCCTGGCCCTCCTGGTGCCTGCGGGGCCGTGGCCGCCTGCGACGGATTTGTTCGGATCCGCTCGTCGCTCCTCGGGGTAGTTTAAGAAAGGAAGGGAGGCGTGCTGTACAGGTGCCAGCAGCCTGGTATCTTTACAGCTGCTAATTCCTTAAAGCACATAGCTCTGTTTCAGTCGTATGTGAGAACTGCGCTCTCATTACGTGCGCTTATGGCAGTTTTGCAGTCTGTCATCTGGACTGGGAAGTTTGGGAATCGCAGAAACATTTACAGTGTCCGTTTTCCACGTTTCCTCTTTCTTGACATCCAGGTAGCATGGACAGATTAACGGGCGCTTGGGTTAACTGCCATTGAAAATAATATATTTTCAAGTGCTAGATAAATAATTTAGGTCATGGGCTGACAATGGATGATGTTGTGATTGAGGGCCAGATCCTGAAAAATAATTAACATTGCATGAGGTGCTGCATCCTTTGTATTTCTTGTTAGGAAAAGGTGTGGTCTAGTTGTAATAGTTACTGTGGTAACTATTTGTATGTGGTGCTGCAGTGGTGCCTGATGCCTATAAACACATAGAAACAGCTGTATTTATGATACGTCCTCTTTGAAAGGGGGGAAAAAAGTAAAATTGGCCAGATTCTCTGAGAGAGTTTTTCTGTTACCCTTAAGACCCTGGGAGGGAAGCATTTGAGGGATAGGGAAGGTGCCCATTTGAAGCACGCTGTACCTTGTGAAGCCACATTGTTGGGCCATTGAGAGCTGTACTGCTGGCATGAACAGGAATGGTTGCTTCAGCTGGACTCTGGTGGCCATTGTGTAGGCTCTGTGTCCACAACCACTAGAGTTGTTAAGCTTTTGTGGAGCCACTGAGTTCCCCAAGGAAAAAGTGGTAGGCCCATGGAAGTTGCCCACAAGTGGATTCAGGTTTCTGGTTGCCAGCTGGACTGTGCTGCTAAGGAAACATGTCAAAACTGCAGTACTGTGTCCAGCTCTGGGCTCCCTGGTACAAGAAAGACAACGCCTTACTGGAGCAAGGCTGGTGAAAGGACACAAAGATGGTTAAGAGTGTCTGGTGTACGAGCCAAGGCCGAGGGAGCTGGGACTCTTCAGCCTGGAGAAGAGAAATGTTAGTGGGATCTTATAAATGTGTATAAATATCTGGTGGGAGGGAATAAAGAAGATGGAGCCAGACTTTTTTCAGTACTGTGCAGTGAAAGCACAAGAGGCAATGAGCACAAACTGATACATAAATTTTTTCATTTAAACAGAAGAGAGATTATTAACTGCTATGGTAATTGAACACTGGAACAGGTTCCCTAGAGAGGTTGTGGCATCTCCACCCTTGGAGATAATTTCCAGCCCAACTGGAAATGATCCTGAGCAACCTGCTCTCCTTGACCCTACTGTGAGCAGGGGGATTGAACTAAACAGTCTCCAGAGATCTCTTCCAACCTCAGCCGTTCTGTGTATCTATGATTCTGTAATGTACTTGAAGAAACAGTTTTTTTTCCCAGTGTTTTGTTATTTTACTATTCAATTGCTATAAATCAGTGGAAGTTTTTGTTGTTCATTTTATCTGTCAGTACTAACACTTAGTTTACTCTGCAGATGTCCTGTAGCATGGCAGGTGAAGAGGACTTCTTTTTGGAAGAAAAAAGATTCAAGCAGTACTGTGAAGAATTTATTAAACATTCACAGCAGATAGGAGATGGTTGGGAGTGGAGAACTAGCAAGGTAAAAATAATCGTAGTGTTAATTTTTAGATACCCTTGCTGGCCTTTTTGAGCTGCTGACATCTACCACAAGCTGGAACGTCCTTTAAGGGGGGGTTACATCACATGAAATAAATGGCATTTTACACAGCTGATCCAAGAACAAAATGGTTCATGAGTGGTTTCCATGACGATTTAAGCCAGTACATCTATTGAATAGGGTTTGTGAATCTAGGAGCAACTGCTGGGATGGTCTAGTGCAACTTGTGTTGTAACAAAGGGGTAGGATTACCTGAGATGATTTCTGTCTTGATCAGAAAACATCTTTTAGGGCATTATGCAGTATTCATTTTCAGAATTCCCAGTGATGGGGAGACAGTCACAGCTCTCAACAAGCCTTTTGAATGGTTGGCTATGCTTAAAATTGAATTAAAAAAAAAAACAAACTGTTACTTTTAATCTTAACTTCCCAGCTTCATCTTCCAGCCGTTGGTAGCTGTAGCATGTCTACTAGGAGGACCCTTCTTTTATCAGAACTCTCCCTGTTCTGGTACTTCAGATTCAGATCAATTCACCCCTTAACCTTGTCAGTGTAAAAGCAAAACATGTTGAGCTCCCTGACTATTTGACGTGTTTTCCAATATTTTAATCATTCTTGTGGAGCTCCTCTGAATCCTTTCCAGTATATAAAAATCCTTTTTTCAACCGTGGGCAAAACTAGACCATGAATGTTGTATCACTGTGAAATTCAAACCTTCCTACTTCAGGCAAGTGCTTGTGGTTATATATCCAAGGATCACTTTAAGCCCTCAAAGTGAAATAACACATAGTCTTTGCTTTATATGTGTGACTTAATATTTTGTATTAAAATACATGTTAGTTGTGTGCAGCAACCGGAAGAATTCGTCTTAATGATCAATCCTCATTATATCCTGCTTCCCCATAACTTTCAAACCTCACCAATAATAATTACATATTGTTTCTAGGTCATTAATCAAAATTGTAAGTAGCGTGGGGCCAAGACTGGTCTCACAGGACCCCATTACAATCGCTTCTTTTATGGTGATTCCCCATTTTTAAGTTACATTTGAGATCTGTGAATTAATCATTTTTTCATTCTTTAGTGTGTGTCAGATTAGTGTGGGATTATTTTAATTTTTTAATTTCTGCTTGTGGAATCAACAGTTAACTTACAGAAGTCTGAGTGTATATTGTTACGACTCATATTTATCAACCAAACATGTCTTTGTAAGTTACCCAGACAAAATCTGTTTTTCTTAAAAAATACCTACATTTACTGTATATATTTTTTTATTTACTGAATTCTATATGACATCTTCTGTTATTTTGCTTGGTATGATGTCAAGCTAATATGTGTATAGTTACACAAATTAGCCAGTATATAAAGATATATTGATATATGCTGGCTTTCTCCAAAGTTCTCTGAAACTTCCACAGTGCTTGAAGAGTTACAGGAAATTGGCAGTTCTTACATGCTGATTTAAAAATACCTAATGATAGCCACTTCATGCTAATGTCCTGCTGAACCACTGCTGAAACCAAAATTTTGTAATAGTTATGGCTTATGGCTATATAAATTGTATTTGTTCTGTAGTAACAACGGAAGTATTTTGAATACTTGCTCCTTCTACTTTGAATGCTTCTCTTATTTTCTGTTTAATAAGAAATCCCCACTGTTCTAGGATTTCTTTTTGCCACACTTCTTGATGGGTGGGCAATGTAGGTTTTCGTATGTTCTCTTGCTTCTCTGACCAGTTTTCAATAACGGGTGGTTTGGGATACTCGTTATTATCTGTGTATTTCTTCTTTCTGCGGTAGAAAATTTACTTCTCCAGTCTTTTTTTTTTTTTTACTTTAATGGCCTTAATGGTTTCCCATGCTTTCATGAATTCTGGGGAGAAAAATCATGCTTGTACCATTTTGAAATGCAAGAAGTCCCGGAGTAAGTGTATGCCATAATTTCTACATAATTAACTATGCTGCATTAGCATTTGTAACCCTTTCATCACAGATGAAACAGAATTTCAGTAAGAAGCAGGATCTTGGCCTTAGATGCATTCTGTTTAGAAGTTTTTCAAAGAGTGCAAATATTAGCCAAGTGTTACAATGCACCTTTTCTTACAGGCAACCATTTGAAACTTCAGATTTCAGTCCAAGGCTGTATTTGTGAGGATTTATTCAACAAAGAAGGATGCTCTGAGCCTCTACTGGGAATTTAATACATGGGTCAAAGTTTGAACTTTCTGTGAAATAAGAAGCTTTGCTGGAAATAGCAGAACGAGATAGATTTTTGTTCTCACATACAAAAAATTGTAAGAGGGTTTTTTTTAATGGGCCAAGTTGGCGACTCTGTGATTTCAGTGTGTGATAAAAACCTGGCCATTGAGACCATCCATTTATAGTATGTAGTCTGGGAAGGAAGCTTTTCGTTAACAAGATGTCTCATTGTCTTTTTGCCTTTTTTTTACCAATATATGTGTTGTGGGTAGTTTGGGGCACTCTTAATTTTGCTGATGTAATGCACTTGGATCCCATTCCTCATTCCTTACTNCCTGTATTTATAGCTGTGAGTGACATTTCTAAACTGTATTATTTTTATAATCTGCTTTTTTTTTCTCCCAGGAGAAAGCTGTAAAAAAGCCAAGAGCAGCTCTACTGTAGGACCTGATGGAGCTAAACTTGGGTGCTGTTGTTAGGGATGGACAATTAAATCCTGGCCATGAAGGCTGCCCCGTTTGCTTTCTGCTTTACGTTTTTTTCATATTTAGTTAGGTTAATCTAGGTAGTTATATCAAAGGCTGTATCAGTTCACTTTTGCTTATGATACTCACAAGACAGCTGGAGCAGAAATGGACTCCCTTTCCACATTAATGGGATCAAAGTCCTTGCTAAAGTATTGATTGATTTATAGGGGCAGAAGTGTACAAAATACATAGCACTACAGAGAGTGCAATAGGAGGGTTGCTTCTCTTTCCTGCCACCTCTCCTCTAGCCTCTGACATACAGCTGTCAAATACAGCGATTGCTAACTCCATGTTTCCAGCTATCCATATATATTTTTTTTCATGGCACTCAGATACTACACAACGCAAAGGCTATGGAGCTTGGCTCCTTTCTGCTGAGAGGAAGAACTGGTTCAGGGAGGTGAATGCTATATCCAGCCCTTCTCTGGCAAAGCTTATTGTGCCTTGGGGCATTTTAGCTCTGTGGGTGGCTGTAGTACTTTCTTTGCTGCTCTTAGGCGGATAAATACCAATGCAGGTAGCTTTACTCCTGCTGACACTCGCACAAAGCTCCACAAGGAGAGACTTGACAGAAAGTGTTGAGAGTGAGTGAAGTGGCTTTTGTATCCCCAAGTTAGGCTTAATTTTTCTGTCGCTGTTGTCCTCTGCATGCGTGATTCTTCACTGGACAGGATGCCATTGGTTCTGCAGCCAGGACGACATCCAGCAAAGTTTGGTGGATTCATGCTCTTGATGGGATTTAGTGAGAAAATAAGGCATGCAGTAGGAGAAGTTACGAGCAAGGTAGTTGCTCATAGTATGATTCATGCTTAAAAATTCATGGAAAAAAATATGTGTAGGGAGCATTTTCATTTTTTATCAGGTGTGAAAC
>VYZW01046079.1:2624-22738 GCA_013401315.1 Balaeniceps rex
TCCAGTTTAATTGTCTTGGATGTTTTTTGGTGTGCAGGAGAATCTCAATTTTTTCAGAAGAACTGGAAAATCCAAACTGCCTGATGGTGCTGCATATTCTATTAAAAGTGTCTTTCATGTCTCAGCAAATATCCCCATAAAGTGAATAAATTGATTTCAAAATGAGAGAGCTATTTAAAACCATTATGCTTAACTCTGTTCCCTGATAATTTTGTCTGCAGTAGAGACTTGCACCTTTGCAAAGATTATTTTTGGAAAGGTAGCATTTGGCACCTCAGGTGTATTTGTGAACACAAAAATATTCTTGAAAGTTATTAACTAATGGCACATCAGTTAGGACATCCTTGTCTATATAAGAGGAAAAAGTAGAAGGGAACAAATAAACATTTCTGTCAAAATTGCTTCAACTCTTTTCTTCAAATCTTCAGACAATTTTGCAGAGAGGAATTTTGATTTTCATCTTAACATTTTAAAACATAGCCTTCTCCTTTTCCTGATGTTGATTAGCACTCACTTCTGGATGTTAAAAGCTCTGGTCAGAACAACAGTGGCAAATTTGCACTTCTAGGTTACATGTATATGCGAGTCCCTCATGATCTTACATGATTGCTAGGCTTTGTTTCTAGGTCTGCCCCACTTGTGCCATTCTTTGGGCTTATTCAGATTTTATGTACACCCGGGAAGCTGAGTGGAGGAGAAGAATGGAAAGTATTTAGCTGTACTTTCCATATACATGGTGACCCTGGAGAAAGAGGGAGTTAGGTTTTGGATGGTGTTTTTGAGCTAGCATGTCTCTGTGACACTGTCAGCGGAGTCATTCCTTGTTCAGAATAGTGACCGAAGGCACAGTACATCCCTAAACCTTGTTGGCAGCAGACCTTTTTAGAATATATATTAAAGAAGTCTTGCTGACATGATGATTCTCTTTTTCTCCCACTAGGATTTCAAAATTATTGATGAAAGATGCT
This sequence comes from Balaeniceps rex, assembly GCA_013401315.1. Classification (NCBI taxonomy): domain Eukaryota; kingdom Metazoa; phylum Chordata; class Aves; order Pelecaniformes; family Balaenicipitidae; genus Balaeniceps; species Balaeniceps rex. The sequence continues at coordinate 3,593 of VYZW01046079.1, forward strand.
TTCTGAGGAATATAAAATGGGAAATGTTTTGATCCACTTAATAATCTGCAGCTTTTACCCCAAATTATATACAGGAATAAATTGGTTTTATTTGGAAAGAATAAGTAGGAATCATCATCAGAAAAATCCTTTTGCCAGGCAAATAGAAGATTAGCGAAGATATTTAAATTTGGATTTTCTGAAGTAGTTATTATTGTTGCTATAAACCACATTCCTCAAAGACACTTACAGGCAAGACAAAAATCATAGCTTAGAAAAAAATCCCATATTGTTAAGAATAGGTATTTGCTAACTCCTTACATTATTGTATCATAGGCATTCATATTGCAAGAATATATATTTTTAGAAGTTTTAATGCTATGGGTGCTTTCACCCCTTACTTGCAAAAGCAAGGCAGGTTAGATAGATAGTCATAAACTTATTTGTTGGGATTCTTTCAGGATGTAACCTTGTTCAGTTATCTTTGTACAACATTGAAGTTAATGTGTTCCATTTCAAGTGAAGATCTATGTTTTCACTTTGAGTTTTCAATTTAGATGTGTTCAGAACCAAACAAAATATTTGTATATATGGGAAACAAAACTTCAAAAATTTATAAAAAGGTTCTAAGGGTTCTTTGTGTTTAGTGTGTGGATCTGATGATAGCAACTCTTGCTGTAAAAGCACACTGAATAACTCCTAGAGAAGCATGTTAGAGCTTTGAAAAAATATTTACACACTGAAAGGAACAGGCAAGCATCCTTGAATCACAACAGTAGAAATCCCAAGAAACAGTAGTTTGTGCTTGGTCCAATTACTGTGAAGTTGTATAGTTTCATTATATCATATACTATAAACCATCCAAATGTCAAACCTTAATGCAAAATCCGTCACGGTTATACTCCTATAAAGTTAGAGGTTTAAGTGTGTACCTGAAAATCTTACTGTGTCCCAGAGATCCCTCAAGGTCACCAACAGTCACCAGCAGATGGTCCTGCTTCCACTGGCCCTGCAGTATAAACTTTCCATGTCCGTCCTCCACTGCAGCCCCAGAGAGGCTGGAGGAGGTTTGGGTCTGGGGTTCTTGTTAGGCTGCTCCAGGATCCAGTTTATAGATTTTAGACACACTTAGGTAAGGAATACTTTGTTATCCAGTTGTCACTAATCAAACTCAACTAAAGCAAAGTTAAGATAAAATTCAAGTACTAGCATTAGTCTATAACATTCAAAATAGACCACACAGTTTAAAATATTTTTAGGCTATATAGATGAAAGATGTTGCAGTTAACCTTGCTGCACAAGCCTTGTGTCAAATTATCTGTTCCTCCCTCATCGAGTTGACTTCATGTCTATGCTGCCAAGATAGCAGTCAGGGTTGTACTCTTTCTGCTTGCCTTAAACCTCAGATTACACTTGCTCAGAAGCTTTTGTAAGATAATTTATGAAGCACCCTTGGTGGCCTCTTACATTTCATTGTGTAAGGTCTTTCATTAGATGTTAACATTCTATAGCAACCTGTACTTTAAAATTGTATGTGATACAAAGATCTCCGTAGGATATCTGAATGATAACTTAGAACACTTGACTGAGACCAGATGTATAGGATGCTGAGATCACCCATTTATAATTTTTTCCCTCCCTAGACATAATGTGAAAGTATACTAACTGGAACACAGGAAACAGCAGCAAGTGTTCATGATATATGAAAATTTTTAAAAAAGTTGGTAAAGAAATTATCAGTTTGTGTATCTTTGTTGGCATTACTGCTGAGAAACTTCTGCCTGAACAGTGTTAGGATGTTTAATTCTAAAGAATGTACACAGACAGATTGAAGCATTTTCATTGGATTACTGTCTAACTGTACTATTAAGTGTCAAATCTGTTCACCTATCCCTTTGTTGATGCAAGATTTTCTTGAAGCTCTAACATCTGTAATATGGGGAAATCATTCAGTTCAGCAATATAGTCTGTTTTTCACTAAGGGTCTGCATCGTCAGAGCTGTATAGAAGATTTTCCCTGCGGAGGTAGGCTGCACATTTCGTTTACAATTTCTGTATCAAGAGAGTCCATATGCTTAGTCCCTAAATTAAGCAGCACTGGCTCTTGAAAGGTAAAGCGAAGTGATGGGGTTACATGAATCATTATATCCATTAGCATTCTTTGCCAGAGGGGTTCTGGTCACTTGAAAACTTTCAATATGTGACAGAAACCCAAAGAACAGCAGGAACCAAGATTATCTGCCTGTCTTTGAATTCAAGCAAGATAACAATTGACTATACAAGGTACCAGCTAGCAGAGTTAGTTGCAATGCATACTTCTCTGCACCTGCCTCAGTGAATTAGGCCCTATATTTTTATTTCCATGAATGATCTGTCATTGGTGTGGATATATTCCTCCCCAGATGCAGGACTTGGTGCTGCTTCTTGTTGAACTTCCTGAGATTCCTCTCTGCCCATTTCTCCAGCCTGTTGAGGTCCCTTTGAGTGGCAGCGTACCCATCTGGTGCATCAGTCACTCCCCCTGTCCCCCAGTTTTATATCATTGGCAAACTTCCTGAGAATGCACTCTGTCCCATTTTCCAGGTCATTAACAAAGATGTAAATAGTACTGCCCCCAGTATCGATGCCTGGGGTACAGCACTGGTCACCAGCTGGACTTTGTACTGCTTGTCACAACCCTCTCTGCCTGGCCATTCAGCCAGTTTTCAATCTACCTCACTGCACTTACCTAACCTATACTTCATCAGCTTGTCTATGAGAGTGTTACAGAAGACAGTGTCAAAAGCCTCCTTTAGAGCTGAGGTAAACATCCACTGCTCCCCCCCTCATCCACCAAGTTAGTCACCTCATTATTGAAGGCAATCAGGTTGGTTAACCATGATTTCCCCTTCATAAATCCATGCTGACTACTCCTGATCATTTTCTTGTCCTTCATGTCCCTGGAAATAGTTCCCAGGATTAGATGCTCTATCACCATGCCAGTGACTTAGGTGAGGTTAACTAACCTGTAGTTTCCTGGATCCTTCTTCTTGTCCTTCTTGAAGATAGGAGGAAAATTTGCTTTCTTCCAGTATTCAGGAATGTATCCTGGTTGCCACAAGCTTTCAAAGGTAATTGAGTGGCCTCACAATGACATCAGTCAGCTCCCTCAGTACTCGTGGGTGCTTCCTGTCAGGCTTCATGGACTTATGTACGTCCAGATTGTTTAAAAGTTCCCTAACATGATTCTCCTCCACCAAGGATGTCTTCCTTACTCCAGACTTTGCCACTGGCCTAAGGGGTCTGTGATTCCTGAAGGCCAGTCTTTCCAATAAAGACTGAGATGAAGGCGGCATTGAGTACCTCAAGTCAAAACACTTAATCAGAATCATGTTTGGCTTGATTCATTTGGTAGACAGTTTTTGTAGACCTTTGCCTGAATTCATGTTAGGGTGTTGTGGATCAGAGTTTTTCCAGGCCCTGTGGACTTTCTATCCATAGAGTTGAGAGTCTGCCGACACCATGTGTTCATGCCTCAGTGTTGTAGCAGGAGGCACCAAAGTACTGGTGAGTTTCAGGATTCCTGAGCTTCTGTATGTGAAATGCAAACATAGCCTGGAGGTTACCAGGCACTTTCCCAGGATCTGCTGTTTTTTTCCTGGATCCAAGAGTTTAGAAATACTGATGTCAGGTGAGAGCTAGTTCACATTATTGAGCTAATTTTGCTTGCTCTGTTTTCGTGGTGACTAAACACTCCTGGAAAGAGAGTTAAGTGGCTTATCAGCTAATTTATTTTCCCTATTTCTTGAACTTTACTGATGATACGTTGTGGCCAGCATGGGTTCATGACAGGGAAGTCCTGCTTGACCAACCTGATCTCCTTCTATGACAAGGTGACCTGCCTATTGGATGAGGGAAAGGCTGTGGATGTTATCTTACCTGGACTTTAGTAAAGCCTTCAACACTGTCTCCCACAGCATTCTCCTGGAGAAGCTGGCAGCTCATGGCTTAGGCAGGTGTACTCTTCAATGGGTAAAAAACTGGCTGGATGGCCGAGCCCAGAGAGTTGTGGTGAACGGAGTTAAATCCAGTTGGTGACTGGTCACAAGCAGTGTTCCCCAGGACTCAGTTTTGGGGCCAGTCTTGTTTAATATCTTTATCAATGATCTGGATGAGGGGATCGAGTGCGCCCTCAGTAAGTTTGCAGACGACACCAAATTAGGCAGGAGTATCAATCTGGTCGAGGGTAGGAAGGCTCTGCAGAGGGATCTGGGCAGGCTGGATCGATGGGCCGAGGTCAACTGTAAGAGGTTTAACAAGGCCAAGTGACAGGTCCTGCACTTGGGTCACAACAACCCCATGCAACGCTACAGGCTTGGGGAAGAGTGGCTGGAAAGCTGCCCAGCAGAAAAGGACCTGGGGGTGCTAGTTGACAGCCAGCTGAACATGAGCCAGATTGGATATTAGGAAAAATTTCTTTACTGAAAGAGTGGTCAAGCATTGGAACAGGCTGCCCAGAGAGGTGGTGGAGTCACCATCCCTGGAGGTGTTCAAAAAATGTGGTGATGTGGCACTTTGGGACATGGTTTAGTAGGCATGGTGGTGCTGGGTTGATGGTTGGACTAGATGATCTTAGAGGTCTTTTCCAACCTTAATGATTCTATGATAAGCATTTAGTTAATGTTGATTACATGTAAACCTCAGTTAATGGTTTTCTAAAAACTGTTACACATTTGCTTAGTAAATAGATTCCCTGAAATTATTTATATTTGTTCTTTTATACTTTAAATGTTCTTTCTTTCTCCCCAGCCAGTGTAGGGAGAAAAGTTGTCGCACTAAAAGCCTGATTCGTTCTGCTCTTGCACATGCATCCATTTGCTCAGTGGGATTCCAGCTAAGTATAGAAACAAGAACAGCACACTGGGGAATGCATGCACCTAACAGAGACCTGAAAGCTTTCAAAGTTAAGCTTTGCTAATGGCAAATGATCTTAGTGATCTTACTGTGCTGCATCTCAGGCAAGAATTAGAGAAAAGCAAAAAAAGGGCCTTGCTGACTTCAAACTTAACTGATAATACCTGTTCTATTATTTTAAATTGCTATCTGTATGTTGTATTTGCTTGAAGACATAGAAGGCAGTGCTGAACTTTGCTTCTTTTCTTAATCTGCCAGGAGCTTTTCTGTTGACACAGTTGGAATATGAGTTAAAAGATAACTGCTTGCTCTGATCAGAAATGAGTAGCAGTTTACAAAACACAGCTCTGTGAGTTCTGCTCTGTACAATGGGCTTTAGTCTGTTCCTGCTGTAAGCCCACTGCAATTACTGGAGCCACACAAGGGATGAAGCCTCACACAGTTCAAGTAAAGGCTTTGATTACACACCCTCTGTTTTATCTAATGCTTGGTCAAAAGATGTACTAAATTGTTTAGGACACTTTTTTTTTTTCTCCCCCCCCTTAATCACAAGTGAAAGGAATAACTACCACAAGTGAAAGGAATAACCACATACAGTGTTTGTTCCTCCCTGGTAATAATAACTACTGTACAGTGGCAGAGGTGACTTCAGAAATAATTTAAATAACCATTTCAGAAACAGCATTTCAGCACTTTAATTTGATTCCCAATTGTTTCCTAAAGGTTTCCACTGTCAGTCACTGTCAGGACTGATGAATATATAAGTAGCCTTTCCTTAGCAAGTACAGAAAATACTTCTGTTAATTGAAATGTATTGTTTTTTATTGTGCCCACATTTTATAAATATTTTAGATTTCCAGAGGCTCATCTAGGGTCATTCTGTTAGCAGAGATTATCATTATGTGTATTGGAATTGGGTTTGTGATGCTACACTCTAATTTTCTACAGAACAGTGGGGAAAATATTAAAAATTATACAAAGCAGATGATTAGTTCATACTAACTATATTCTTCATTAAGAATTACCTGAAGTTGTAACATTGTGAAGGATATCTGTAGGAATCCAGAGCTCAAGAACGTAAATACATTCTTTCTATTTTTTTAATTTTTTTTCCAGTTCTAGATCAATTGTTAAAAAATAAATTTCCAAATACACCTTGTGTTATGTTGTACTGAACTGCTGAAGAAAGAGCAGGTTACTTAGTTTAAAAAAATGTTTAAATACATTCATTCAGGCTCTTTTAATGCAAAAGATACACAGCCTTATTTGGAATATAGAAGGTAGCGGACATGTAGGTGGCTGAGGTCCAGCCATTGCCAATTAAGTGTTAAGAGCCTGGTACTATTGGGTAGATTGTTTAGCCCACTCTGTTTTCATCATTTAATGATAAAAACCAAGCAGAAAATACCAAAATGCTGAAGAGAGCTTATTCAGATTGTCTTTCTACAGTTTACTATTCAGCCAATTCATCTTGGGCTCCTAAATCCATTGAGCTGACCTAACCTCTTACTGCTCCAGGTGCTACTGAGCTCCTTGATAACTCATTTTTTTCATTTCCTGACCAGTTCCTTAGCTGTTTCCTTATGCTAAGCAGCTGCTCCCGTGGTGATCACACTGAACAGTCACCAATAGTTGTTGCAGCCCATCATTTTTCTGTAGAAAGATTTTTATTCAATATGGTTCAAACTCAGTTTGTTAAATATGTAAGTATGAGCAAGTTCACTGCTTTAGCTGCTGTAATAGTGTTGCTTCAAACTATAGGTTTTGGGAGGTTTAGAAACCTTTACTACAAAATTTGCATAGCAATACATCAGTTGTGTAGAATCTTATTGGGATACCAGTAAGAAACAGGTCTGTATAATATTGATCCCACCTATAATTTCAAGGAGAAATAACAGGACTAAAAATAAGAACAGTGTTAATAAACTGTTTTTTACTGTTTTGAAAACAGTGTCTGACTTGTATATATGACCATGGTTTTCATCTGGTGATTATACTGCAATCCAGAAAGGAGAAAAATAATTTCTTATTTATTAAAAGTTCTTTAATTGGTTTTATTTTATGGAAAATGTACTCATTTCCCTTTTCTATTCTTCTTTAGATGAAAATTCACTGGTGCAGTTGGTTTTGTGGGATGCAAAGGAGAGCTAAATAAGAAGCAACAATGTTTTCCTCTCCAAAAACCATTGGTTCCATTGTAACCCTTTGCAAAGGGACAGGGGAAAAGCTGCAGGACAAATTTACGTGTTTTTATATAAAAAGTAAAGTCTGGTTAGCTTTGAATTCTCTAGTAAATAAAATACAGAGTTTTGACATTCATTCTGTCTAGAAAAAGGGGTTTGGAACTTCTCTTTTCTAATTAAAGCACTTATCAGTTGGAACACTGCAAAAGCACTGGGACTGTAGGGCTTGGGATGCTAACAGCATGGTACTTCAAACTATAAGTTTCTAATTTTATTGCTGAGATTTTTTTTCTCTTTATTATCCTGTTTTGCAGAGTAATCAGTTCTGAGTATTGTCTCCAGCTTCATCTGTAATCATTCAAATACTCTTCAAAAGGCATTATTAATATATTTAAAAAATATTTTTCAATGAATAGCACTTAATATACAAGTTTAATTCACTGAAGCCTTTTTACCTCACCTTGCATATTTCCATACTGTACTTTTCCCATAAAAAATGTAAATACATCCTGTATTTAAAAGTTGACATGAAATCATTTGGATTGAACCAGCAGGGGAAAGTGAGCAAGGGAAGAATTTGAGACAAGCAGCCATTCAGGCAGGTACTGCTTGGTGTTTCTGTGGAAGAAAGGGGTCTCATAGCGGCTCTCAGTTGTGCTGTTCCCTGTGATGTAATGGCAAAACCAGTTGGTAGCGCCATAGCCTTGCTTTGCCTCTTCTGCTTTTCTGTTGGTGGTTTGCAATCTCCTTCCCCTTTATCTCTCCATGAGTTGTAAAAAAGAGGATAGAAAAGTGTTTTGCCCTTTCTATTCCTTGACCTTTTTTCCCAGGTCTCTTCTGTAAAGTTTGTAGTGGTAATATTTTATTCATGGATTAGCCTTGGGAACCAGAGCAGTGGAACCACCAAGCCAGTGTCCTGGTTGGTGCCCCCCCAACATTGTCTCCTGACTCCTACTACGTTTTCATTCTGCAGGACTTCAGCACACACAGAAATGCCTGGCAGAGCAGCTGCACTGGCAGGTGTCATTCTGGAGATGAGAAAGATTAAATTGATTTGAAATAGGTGAGGAAGGGAGATTAATTAAGCCTTTGATACAGTACTCTCTCTTCAGAAAAGAAATATTATTTTTTGTTACACGATCTCTTATCTCCAGCTGGAGGTTTCCTGCAGTGCAAGAATATAAATGATGATAACACAAATTTAAAAAAAATATTACTCCCTAAGAAAAATAAATAAAAACACATTATCTTGATAAATATTTAATTGTAGCATTGGTAAGTTTAAAAATAACACTAAGGACTTTTTTTCTGTGAAAATAAAGAAAAACCTTTGTGAAGGAGGTTGGTGGCTAACGTACTCGGAATGCACTGGATGTTAGAAAAACCTATTTCATGTTCTGCTGCAGCTGTCTGGTGGTACTTGTGCAGGTTGGTTGGTGTCATGGGGAATCTGGGGGTGAGGCAGCCGCAAGAAGAGAACCCCTCCGCTCACTGACATTGGTTTGCATTTCTGTGTTGGCTGGGTATTGCCAGAGGACAGCTGGGGCAGGGTGTGTGTGGGGGGGTATGATACACTTGCATGTTCAGTACAGTGTGCATGTTCACACCTGCCAAAACCGCGGTGCCCCTGCTTATGGTCATGGTCAGTGCTGCAGGCTCGAGGAAGAGGCTGTTCGGTGCTGGCAGTGGCGGTACCCCAGGCCCATTGGGCAGCCCTGCTCCCCCACAGCAGTTCACCCCTGGGTTCCTCCTGCTGAGAGCCTGCAGCCCCCTTGTTCGTGGTTTTACACCCGGTGGTTAGCAGGGGCCTCACTGATCCCGTCACCCCCAGCCAGTCTCTTTGACTTTCTCCACATCTAAAGCCAATAAGCCATTGTTAGCCAGCTTGCTACTGCCTTCTAGTCTCCTGCGCCGAAGGTGTTGCAAGGTTGTGAAGTCAGCAGCAGTTCATCAGTGCTTCTTTCCTGCGCATACGTATACTAGTAGAGTGGGCAGATGTTGTTCAGACCTCATTTTATCTGAGCGCTGCTTTCAAGTAGGTTTTACCCCATGACATTCGGCATGCCTCATTTTTCTATTTGTAAGATGGAGATAATGGCTGTTTTCATTCAGAGAATGGTTCTCTTCAAAAATACATTTTTAATGCATTTTCACCTATGCAGTACAGGGGCTCTCTCCTAGCAGTGTGTAAGAAGCGGGCGTGTGTAGTGCAACAGGGCTCTTCATGGAGTCTCTCAGCATCACCACCCACCGCTATGAATAGACGGAAATTTTGTAACTGGCGGTGGTCATTTAAAAACTGTGTCTGGTGTTTGCAAGAGGTATGAGAATGCCACTGACTTTCCTGTTAGAAAGCAAACTGTTCTTATTTCACATTTTAGTCGTGATGAGTTTTACATACTTTGTGAAACAGAACTATGTTTAACGTGGTGATATATCTAACATACATTAGGTCTGAAATGACTGTTTAAACTTTAATTTTCTAAGATGCTATCTGGTGTCTTGTAAATGAGGTTTATTGTAAATCATAGATGTTTCACCATGCTAGTTTTATAGGAATAATTCCAGCACATTTGATTTGTGCTAGAATTGCAATTATTAATAACTTGGTTGAATGACCAGTGTTAGCACCACATTGCTTGCTGATACTGATACGTTTGGGGAATGTTAAGTAATCAGCAGCTATCATGTACTTTGGAAAATATGAAGTTTCTTACAGCTGCCTTTTCTTCAATTGCATTTTCTCCAATGGAAATTCGCAGCTTTTGTATTAAAAAAAAAATCAAAAGCTTCTTCAAAGAAGTTTAATTCTGTATTGAGGGGGCAACATATTTGGACTTGCAAATAAAAAAAAAAACAAAATGTGATACTAATATAGTGGTAGGCACAAACCCTGGCCAATCCTTTAATACAGTAGACCAATGGAGAAGGCATTAGAAAAAATTAATTTACTGTTGAAATATTCATGGTTCACAGTAGGGTAAAAAGATAGAAAATTGAGCTAATGCTGAAGGCGATGGATTTGCTTTTTAAATATTTATTTATATATTTTTAATATAATTGCTTCTGGTGTTTTTCTTCGTTCTTGTTGTCTAAAGACATTAACTGTACGCCCCGCCATAGTATTCTTGTGAAGGGATTTCACGTTCAGAGATTCTTATTAGCTGTTATGAGAAAAAGCTTAAGTGTTAATACCACTGTTACACTGATTTTTACTTCTGCTGAAAGATATTTTTTGGTAAAATATCCTCTCCCTCAGTTCCTTGAATTCTGACGTGTGGGGGTTTTTTGTTTTTGTTTCCCAGCAGCTAAAGAGGCAGTAGGTTTAATTCAGCAAGTCATTTGGAAAAGGAGAGAAGTGCCCTGTAACTGCTGAACAGTAAGTGCCAGTTTTACCTGCTATTTTAGCTGCAGAAGTAAGTAGGATATGCAGATGGATTGGTATGAAACTTTTATAATACTGAGCAGCATACAAAAATGTCCACACACGTAAGTCTAACTATTCTGAAACTGAAATAGTTTAAAAAAAGGGCCAAGAGTTCTGCTTATGTAATTATGGATCAGGTCATGAGCGGTGTTGAGGTATACAGAGTAAATTATTGAAAGCCGAAACTGAGAAGTACATTACGTGACATTCTGTTAAATTGATTCAGATACTAAGTAGTTTTAAATATTCAATATGGAAAGTCTCTAAAATTAGAGGGCGCAGTTTGGATGTGTGCACACAACTCTGCACTTGGAAACTAGGAACTAATTGAATAAAGACATGCCTGTCAGCTGTATTTGCGTGCTACTAAAAACGCCACTCTGTTTTACACTATAAGTGACTGTCAGCTTTATTTGCAGCATGCTTGTCTGTTTATTCAAATGCTTTTTTGAATCATGTCAGATTAAAATTTCTTTCTCAAAATGCAGGTGTTAACTTCTTTCTATTTCTCCCCAGAAGAAAATATCTCTGCAGCCGAAAGCACTATATAATAATGAACCTTAGAGGGTAGATTTGGATATGAGAAGCTGAACTGGAACACTCCTGTATGAAGCTCAGACTTAGAAATGTTTATACATATTTGCAAGCGTATTAAGAACTTAAGCTGCTGTTTGAGGACAGTCATACAAGAAAAATATTTGAACTCTGCACCTAATATACCACATCTTTAAAACCACTACTTCAGCAAATTAGTTTAAAAATGAAATTTTGGCTTTTCTTAGAATTGAAAATATGAAAGCAGCTGAGGCAGAAGTTCATAATACTAGGTTGTAGTTTTATTAGCTTAGGAATTATGAACATTGCTTTAATATATTGTAGTGGCTTTTGTTTATACACAAGTGCAGGGAAGGAGAATGCCGTAAGATTTCCCTGACTCTGGGACAAGCTGCTCTCATGCAGCTTTTTGAATACACAGAATCTTGATCCTTTTAGAGCAACAAACAGCAGGCCTGGGAAGCAAAGGAACAGTATTTTATTTTAGTGGAGTAGGACTATCTGGAAGGAGCATGGAGTATTGTTTCGTGCAGATGTGACCAGGACTCAGATTAGACGCGGTCAAACCAATCTGCTTGCTCATTGCTACCAGATGCACAGCTCCCAGCTGTGTTCCTCTCTTTGTGAGAGATGTACCATGTCTGATGCTCATTCATGCCCTTGGGAAGCCAGTTGCAGCACAATAACCAGAGAAAGACTGACTCAGCCAAAAAGCTGAAAGGTTTTCTGTCCATTAAGTGGGCTAGATTGAAGTGAGATGGGAGGGAATGAGAAGAAAACCAGAGGAAGTGGACTGCATATTTCAATAGCTCTGGGGTGTTGGAGGAAATCATCTGTCTTGCCTAGCCACAACCTTGCTCCATCCATGAAATTTAGATTCAATACCTCTGTCTCTGAGGGACTGCACACCTCCTCCTGCCGTCTCCTTGGGCTTTGGGTGGAAGCTGACTTCAGCTGCTGAATAATGAATACTGGTTTGCTAGAAAGCAAGGAAGGAACTGAGAAAGTGAGAGAACTGATAAATTACACAAACTATAAGGGTTGTAGGCTGATAATGGAAAATTAGGGTTTTTTTTAATAAATATTACATATTTTAGGAATGACTGTAATAATATAGGCCATCTCCTGTGGCTGGTAGATGTATGGCTTGAGCAGTTATCTGAAAACAAGTTGCCATGGGGATATAGTTGCATTACTGTATCAATGCCAAGGCTGTGTGGTAGACAGCAGTTATTGAACTGTAAGAATGACAGAAGTAAAAATAAAAGCTTTCAATAAAATATTGGGAAGAATAATGAAGATGATAAGACTTCTAAACTCTTTGCCTGAACTTTTGGGGCAGTAAGATAGCTGATGACCTTATTGTCAGAAAAAGAGATGCTGGTCTTAGGTTACTGGTACAAATCCTGCCTAGTCCAGCAGGATCAGAAGAGTTGCTACCTAATGATTGTTCTACACACTTAGTACTAATTATTCTCTTGTTAGAGATTTTAATGAAGAGATGGGAGGAAGTACCTGTGTTGTGGGTCTGTACGATGTTTTCTCCTGTATTTCCAGAAAGACTCTTTTTCAGGACAGAACCACAACACGTTTGAGTGAGCTTGTGTCAGGGATAAAGAAAGATTACTTTGACATTAGCTTTCCAGGGCCTTGTCTATGCATATGAGAAGGTTCATGGTTTCTGAGAGTGTTAAATCAGTGATGAACACTTGTTCTGATGGTCTGTAATTGTGCAGAGTGGGATTATATTGACACCACCACTACATAACTGTCACTGTGTTTATTTAAGAAATGCTGATAAACGAAGATGAGCTGTTGTTATCGTGTGTTGATGTTATTCTGGTGGTTGATGATATTCTGGCATGTACATTTTTGACACACTGGATTTTATGGTTGAGTGTCGAAATAGATAGAAGTACAACTGTCTCATAAATTGTTTGCTTTCAGTAATTTATTTTGGTACATATCAAAGGATTGATGCCTTGTGGGCTGTGTCTTACTACTAGAATGTGTAGTCATCTCCCCTGGAGTCCCATTTCCTCACTCCATCATGAAAGTGTAGTAAAAGAAGAATAAGAAAAAAAGTGTGGTCTCTGGTGCGTTACTTTCGTAATGCTGTTACTAAAGCAGCTGTAGTAGATGAGATGGAGCTCCATCTGTCTATGACTTCCTTATTCTAAGTTATTGGATCTGACCTTGATTGTGAAGAAGTAATTTTTATCTTTGCTGTCAATGGAAGATAGATATCCAGTAGAAAGTGGATTTTAGAAATGCAGAAATAGAGAGATTTCCCTGTATTTAGAATGCTTGTGTTTAGAATAAGATAGTCTATGTATATAACCTAATTACATAAAAATTATATGATTTTGATTAGTTACAGTCCACATGATAAAAAGTGAAGAGTAAAGGATGAAAAAGAAAAAAAAAAAAAACACAAGATTTTTCTGTTTAGCTATATAATTGTTTTTGGCAAAATTTACTTACTGGCAGAAGTGGATTAGTTTTCTCTCATGTGTGTAAGTCAAAAGACCTAAAGGGCATGGCAAAAATGAATAGGATGTATGCTAGAAGAAAGTGTGGCTAGACAGTGTTATGGACCTCATATTATTGAGACAGACCAGTGCTTTGCATCTGTTTTTATCTATTAGCTAAAGTAAATTAATCACTGCTTCTGTTAGGATACGGAGATTGCATATTTGAATGATTTACTATCCAAAGTATCTTAAGTTTATCTTTTAGTGTATATATAGTATATATTTATCCTTTAATAATTGAGTTTTAAATAGGAAAATTATGTAGCAAATGTCCTTGTTCATGTATTAAAACTCTTGTATCCTCATAGCAGGCCAGATTTCTCAGACATTTGTTTGAATACATGCTGAAGTAAAAGAGCGTTGAACTCTGTCACTTAATGCATTAGTCTGTTCTTGACCTTTTTTACAGGGGTAGATGTCACTGATTGGCAATGTCTTTGGTATACTGCAGATAGACTTAAATGAGCTCTAAGAAAATCAGCTTACACGTGTATCAGTGTACCTGTAGTGTCTGAGCACAGTGCAGGCAGCCATTTGCATTTTTACCCAGACACCTTGTCATGTTGTGCAGCCCAAGCTGGGTCCTTTGCTGTCAGAGCTGGAGAGCTGCTGTTTACAAAATGTAACTGCTCTTGTATGTATTCCCCATTTAGAGACAGAAGAACTGGAAATGTAAGCGTCAAGGAATCAGCTATGTTAGAAGCATTTTGGGTTCCTGTTTACATTTTTCCTCTTTTTTTCCTTTTTTTTTATTTTATACACCTTACTCAATTCAGCTGTTTCTTGTATGTTTTTAAAGTAAATATAAATTCAGATTTTGACAGATCAGATCTAAAAAATAACTAAGTGACACACTTTTTATTAGTTTAAAGCTTGGATTCCAAACCGGCCAACACAATTAATTATGAAAACACTTGTAGAAGGTAACACTGCAGTTTAATGAATAATTCTCCTTTAAATCCTTTCCCCAGTGTTTTCCAAGAGTAATGTTCATAGTGTAATCTAATATTGAACTTCTTTTTATTATTTCCTCTCTATTGATTTAATTAACTGAGGTGAAGAATATCTGTTTTCATAAAATGTTGTAGAAAGTATTAGGTAAATTGTTACAAAAGGTAATGTAATGCTATAAAACTTAGAACTTACTATTTTCTAAACTTCATGCCTTATATTAGAAGGCTCTCTAGAGGGGAAAAAAGAGTATTTAACTTTTTGGAAAAGTAGAACAGATGAGTGCCATTTTTTACTCTCTGTTATTTAGGGAAAATACCATAAAATATTATTACTCTATTAAGTCATCAGTGTTGATTCAGAACTGTGATAATTCTACAAGAATCTTACTTATTTTCATTACCTTTGGATTAAGCACTGAATGTGACATTCTTTACTGGATACATACATCTCTGTGTGTATGTCTATCTTTTTATGTGTATATGTATCTTTTTATGTGTCTGTTTACCTTTTCATGCATAAGAAATCTGCATTATTACCATAACCACGTAACAGCCCTTCATCTTCATGCAAAGGGCATGAACATAAGCCAGCAGTGTGCCCAGGTGGCCAAGAAGGCCAACAGCATCCTGGCTTGTACCAGGAGTGAGTGGCCAGCAGGACCAGGGAAGTGATCATGCCCCTGTACTCGGCATTGGTGAGGCTGCACCTCGAGTACTGTGTTCAGTTTTGGGTCCCTCAGTACAAGAAGGACATGGAGTTGCTGCAGCATGTCCAGAGAAGGGCAATGAAGCTGGTGAAGGGTCTGGAGAACAAGTCTTATGAGGAGCCGCTGAGGGAACTGGGGTTGTTCAGTCTGGAGAAGAGGAGGCTGAGGGGAGACCTTATCGCCCTCTACAACTACCTGAGAGGAGGTTGTAGTGAGGTGGGTGTTGGTCTCTTCTCCCAAGTAACAAGTGATAGGACAAGAGGCAATGGCCTCAAGTTGTGTCAGGGGAGGTTTAGATTGGATATTAGGAAAAATTTCTTTACTGAAAGAGTGGTCAAGCATTGGAACAGGCTGCCCAGAGAGGAGTCACCATCCCTGGAGGTATTCAAAAAATGTGTAGACGTGGCACTTTGGGACATGGTATAGTAGGCATGGTGGTGTTGGGTTGACAGTTGGACTAGATGATCTTAGAGGTCTTTTCCAACCTTAATGGTTCTATGATTCTAAGGGGCATGCACAAGCGATAAACACCAGTCAACATTGCTTAAATCTGACATAAGTATCTTTTACAGACTCTGTTCAGTCTCAAGACATGTGTAATTCCAGCAATGTCAGCACCTCACAATTCAGAGTTTTAGAAAGAAAACTAGTATTCAAGTTTTAAAATCACAGCAAGCTGCATGATGATGTGTAGGAAGTGACTTCATAATCATGAAAAAAACCCAGCTTTGTTCTGCCCCTTTAAGAGAGAGGTCCCTTCAGAAAACAAACAAACAAACAAAACATTTCACTGCTGTTCTAGCGTGGGGTTTGGTTGGGATGGAGCATCATTGCTCTACTAGCTCTTATTCCATCAGCCATTACCTGGGGATTAAAGATGCTTGTGACAGACCTGTCAGAGTAGCCCCTTAGTCTCCTATTTGCTAAGTTGCTTTAGCCTCCTGTGCAAACAATTTCTCTATCAAGAAGGAATAGGCCTGAAGCTTCCTTAATGCTATTATATCTGCATCAGATCAGGATCATGAACTTTTCTTAGCTTTTTAAGCTTTTCTAATCACTGTGGGTAATTTATTTTCTTGATACTGCTGTTCTGCTGTGAAGCTTGTGGCAGTTGATTTTGATAACTGCGTACTTATTTTAATTCTCAAAGGGTGATGAGGGTTTCCTAGTAGCCTCATTAACAGCCCAATCCTTTTCTAGTAATAATAGATATATGGTAGAATATGTGGAAATTTATGTATTCTTATCCATGAAATACCAATTTACTTTCATCAAAAGTAGCAAATAGCCAGTGAGGAAACATGGAACACTGAAATGCGAGAGAACAACCACTAGTGGAAAGCTTGAATCTCACTTTGATGGGTTGGTTAGAGATGAAATTACAGGTACACAATTTTGAGTTATTATTTCTCTTGATTGTTTTCATATCAGATATTCCAGGCCTCATTAAAAAAATCTGGAAGCTGTTACACTTTTAAATTTCTTTTTCATTGTTCTATTCTTCATTAAATTATGCTCTCTCTACTAACTCCATTGAATGACTACTTTCATAAATAGGATATAACTTATTACAATTTGTCCACAGATAGTTTGCATGTTGCACTTAAGGACCTCAGTCTACCACTTTTCATTACTTGCTTGAATAGAGTACTCTGGGAACAATGTAGTTGTAAGCACTGTCAAATAAGGCTCAAAATGAGATTGAGATACGAGTTTTTGCTCAGAAACTGTGAAATGCTTTTCCTCTTAAAGTGAGAGTGTAAATTTTCTAGCTGTTCAGTCCTGACTGGTGCTCTTTTAATGATGCTGGATGAGTGCAAAAACCCTCATCCTGCTCACTTACAGAAACAAAGCTAAGCTCCAGATAACATGTAAGTTTTGAGTCACTCCCTGGATGCAAAGAATCTTTTTTTTTTTCTATTAAGCATACTGTGAATGATATCTTGAAGACCTTCAACCCACACTAGAAAGCCTAATATCACATACCATGCCTCTTATTTATGAACAATACGAAAATGGTCTTACAATGTTTCATTTGCCATTAGACTATTATTAATGTGTTAATGGAAGACAAACACATTTTGAAACTGAATGCTGCATTCTTAAATTTTCCCGGTGTGTTTAAGTATATAATGTTATTTGTTTACAGAAGCTGTTCTTCCAACTCCTCCATTAAAACACCAATGACCCGATCTTTAAGAAGTTCAGTTTTAAGCTTAGTTTTAAGCAGACAATCCCACTAATGTGAATGAGCTTTTCATTAATAGGCCTAAAGTTAAGTAAGTCTTTTTTTGTTTGTACAATCAGAACATAAGATGTGATCCTACTGATTAACCTTGATTCTCCTTCCCCTTCTGTTTCTGAGGATTTGCTGGTGTTATGGCTTGAACATTAAATCTCAACTTATCTACATGTTTATCTGTTCCTGGGAAGTTGCTTGGACAAGAATGGAAGCTAAAATTTTCACAAGAATGCAATAAAGTTGCTTATACAAAGTCTATGGCAATTCAGTGGGATTAGTGTATTTAACACATTTCACTGTTTAAACCTTAATACAAACTAGTACATGAAACTGTCAGCTATATAAAACCTGAATTTATCTTAAGACCATTAGTAAGGTTTTCATGCTGTATTTAACTTCAGTTCAAATTAAAAAGCATATACACTCACGTTTCTAGAATAATGAAGAACTATTCAAGGAAGAACATTGAAGTGATTTATATCTAGACAAAAATAATGGAGGAATAACATAAAAGTTACAAAATTCTACCTTTGTTGAAATGAAGGATCTCTTCCTCAGAAAAGAAGCTTAGGAAGAACAATAAAGAACAATCTGAAATAAAAGCATGGAAATATGTCTTCCTGTTGTGAAAAGATGAGTGAGAATGAAGATTACTTTTGTTTTAGTATTAGCACACGATTCATTTTTTAAAAATTACTTTTATATGCTCACATTCATTAATGAATTTAATGAAATACTATCTGTTCAAAGATACCAATACATGCATCAGGATTGAAAGAGTTGTATCTGATTTTTTTGTTTTGGTGTCATTTTGTGACAAGCTACTGTTTTGCATTCCTGAGAAAGAAAGTGGTGATAATATGTGTAGCTGTTGGAAAAAACAAGGTGCCAGATAGTCTCAAGAACAAAAAAACTTGTTACCATCTTCTTCATGACAGTATTGACTTCCACTGGTAGATGGACATAGTTATTTACACTCTTATTTTTATATATTTTTACCTGTTTTTCAAATACCAAGCACATAACACAAACTTTCTCAAGACAGAAAAACATTCCACTCATTCTTTGTACCCATTCCCCTCCCCTAAAGAAAGGAAAAAAAATGCATCTACATATACAATGCAAATGAACATACATATAAAAGTATTTTTACTTTCTGTTAGAAAAAATGCAAGATTAAAGAAGTTCTCAGTTATAATGAGTTCAGTTGTTGAACTGAAATTTATTAATCGTGCCTATGAAAAGAAATTGTAAGAGACCAGTGTAACTAGTGAGAAATGGGAGCTTGTAGAGATTTTGTTCACGTAGGTACACACATACATAATACATAGCTATGTGGAGGGTGTTTGTGTGTGTGTGTGTTTACAGAGCCTTCAAAAATCAGAGTATTTTTAAATGTAAAAAATATTTCTTTGATCTTCTTGTAGCTATAGGTTCTAGTGTTTAGTTAGAAAAAATGAACTTTAGAACTGCAGAAATATTAGTGGCAAAGAACTAAATTATTTGCCTTTTCTTTAAAGTAGAATTTGTAGCATTTTTTACTTGCAGATTATTTGATCCTGGATTATGCTTGGGTGTAAATTTCTGAAAAATATGGGATGGATTTACTAAATGAATAAAGAAGGAGTGATCACAGGCAGGAGTACTTCAAAGTATCTATGCAGATGTTGAAG